>JBBPBX010041893.1:12500-20391 GCA_038048925.1 Garcialebias charrua | reverse complement strand
ATACATATGTGTGTGTGTGTGTGTGTGTGTGTACTGTATATATAATTTCTCATATGCATTCTTTCGTGTTCATAGATCTAACAGTTAAGTACATGTAACACTTTTTACCTACATTCATTAAAGGTTAGTCTCATTGAGCCACGAGGACTCATTTACAAGAGAGTTCTGTTTTAAACAAAGAACACAGATGAGGTACAGACAATAATAGACAGTCGTTAAAAATCAAATAGTAAGCTAAAGTGGAACACAAAAAGTCAAATATAATCTTCCTTTTAATCAAACAAAGTTAAGTTAGGACCTCTGGGAAAAAAGCTTATTTGTTGAAACTTTTAATCTTTTATCCAAGAGACTATTCAGTCTTAGAATCAGCACCTTCTCATAGTGGATCAAAGTTTATTGGTGACAGACAAAACTAGTTGCTCATGTACAAAATGAGGATCTTCAGCCAAAAATTGATCTTTAGTGCCCTGATGGATGCTTGCTAGAGACACACTCACCACTCTCAGCAAGGACAAAAACATCAGCATCCTCCCAGCATTTGAAGAAAGGTGCACAATGATTTTGAACCAGAATTACTGTACAGTAATGAGAAAGTTATGACACTTAGTGACTTAACCACTTATGAGCTCCTGAAAAGATCCAGAAAGTGTTTACCAAAAGTTGATAAGTGCCTGAAAAAAAAAAAATCACATTATGATGCTGTATATGATGATGCACTACTTCTCATATTTTGCACTGTTTGTATTACATTACTGCCTATAGTCATACTACTGTTTACATTTATTACTACTGTTTATATTTATTACTACTGTTTACATTTACACTACTTTTATATCTACACTACTGCTGATACATATACAGTATTCTCTGACTAGCCTTATTTAAGGATGCCCAATGTGCCTTATGTGCCTTACTGCATATGCCACTTTGCCTCTATACCAACATCAACTACCTCATACATATACTGTGTACATTAACTCATATGCTGCTTTGCCACTCTTTGCAAATGTCAATGCTAGAACCTTCAGTTTATTTTATAGATATACTTTTTATACTACTATGCAAAAACTCAGGACAGTATTACACTTTTATTATTTCATTTTATGCTTATGTTCATTAAATGTTTAGTGTTTTAGTGTTGGTGTAAATTTTCATACTTTTATACTACTATGCAAAAACTCAGGACAGTGTTACACTTTTACTATTTTATGCTTATGTTTATTAAATGTTTCAGTGTTTTAGTGTTTAAATGGTTACTGTTGCACCGAGGGACTGAGAGAAACGCAATTTCAATCCTGTGTATGTCCTGTACATATTGCAGTTCTGACAATAAAGTTGACTTTGACTTTTGACTTTGACTGTGTTCATCCGTGCTCATCTGCTCACACAGACTCGTTCGTGCTGCTGTTCAGTGTATTGTTTTCATGCTATGCTTTAGGCTTAGTGTATTCTTATTTATGTTTTTCTTAGTTCATACCTTAGATCTTATTACTGTTTTTCTTTTACATTTTAATACTTTTGTTTGATGTAACTGGCCCTGTATATACAATTTTGTTCCATCACATATACCACGTGACAGAATGACAAATAAAGTACCTTGGATCCTTGAAAAATTTGGAGCAGGACAAGGCTATTGACCATATTCTGTTCCACAGACTGTACCTAGGAGAGGCCACGCCTAGTTTGTATGGTTCAACTAAAAGTCACAAACAAGGTGTACCATTAAGAGCAATTGTTAACATAATTAATTTTGTCACAATGTTTCCAAATATCTGGCGTCTGTAATCATCCCTTTAGTTTGCAGCTCAGAACATCACACACAGAAACACACACACACGTGAACAAACACACACACAGCATCATGTGGATCAGGTGAGGGATGTCATCATAGAGACTGATGAAACAACGGTCTTTTGATGTCACATCACTATTTATGTGCATTCCTGTTGATGAGGCAGTAGAGGTGGTCTGTTTAAGGTTAAAATCAGACACCACTCTGAGCAGCAGGACCACACTTTCCACAGAGCAACTGTTCCAACTCTTGAAACTGCAGTCAACCTACTTCACATGGGGGGCAATATTATGAGCAGAAACATGGGTGTGCTATGGGATTCCCAGTTTCTCATATTGTTGCAAACCTGTACATGGACGAGGTAGGATATTTTTTCTGGAGCATGAGGACAGAGGAGGGGAATACACAAGGTTAATTTCAAAACCTGCAGACCGTGTCGACATGAATTACTTCCCCATTCGTTCTTCACTGTTTGGTCGGATTATTTGAGACGTTTCTTTATCTTTCTTCAATGTTTCTCTTCCCTCCTTGATGTTTAACTTTTCAAATGAATATTCACTTGTATTCCTTCCTCCTTTCGTGTTCTTGCCTCTTTTCCTTCCCTGCTACAGGGGATCATCCCACTGGAGAATCTCAGCATCAGGGAGGTGGAGGAGCCCAGGAAGCCTGTGAGTGTTGTCTCATTACTGACCAAAGCTTTCCTTTAAATATTTATATTGCTGTGTTTTTAGAAAACTACTTCTTGGCCTGAGTTGATTGTCTGCTGGTTGCCATCTCCTCCAGAACTGTTTCGAGTTATACAATCCCAATCACAAAGGCCAGGTGATCAAAGCCTGCAAGACAGAGGCGGATGGGCGTGTTGTTGAGGGCAACCATGTTGTTTACAGGATATCAGCACCCACACCTGAGGAGGAGTGGATTAAATCTATCAAGTAAGAGTCCTCTATGTCAAAGACTGTTTGTACATCATCCTTTGAGTTTTACTTTTTTCCTACAGATGAAATTGACTAAATCTCAAATGCTGATTTCATCAGTCTAGGCAGGTGGAATTCCAGGTTTTCCCTCAAGTGGAAAACATTTTTTGTTTGTTTTAAAGCCTCCAACTACAGGGTGAAAGAACTTTTCAGAAGAGATAAAAAGCTTTTTATGGAAAGTATTATTTTATTTTACCGTCAACAGAGAGATAATCTCAGAGCCAACACATTTTCTGTGTCTTGAGTCACAAAACCACACTTTCACGAGGCTGGAACAGTTCGTTTGCTCGTACTGTGTTGTATTTGTAGATTAATCAATATATTATAAATGTTAAGTCTTTTGAAGGATTTTAAAGACTGAAAAGAAGCAAATTGTTCAATTAATCATGGCGGCCATGCTTGTGTTTTGGTCACTCTACCATAGTTATTGTTTCATGAAACTGGGCTGTTGAAATGCCACAGAAAGTGGTACAGTCATCATATGCAGATTCTTTCCTGAGCGTGTGGAGCTACAAAGGGAATTGGAAAAATCTGCAGTGAAGGGCTTGCTCTGTTCTTGCTTTGTGCTGGTGCTAACGTGATTTAGCAGCCATGAAACTGGCTCTTGTTTTATTCTGTCTCTTCATCAATTGAAAAAAGTGGAGCAGAGGGACGATTAAGAGTTGGTAATCTTGAGCTCCATTGTTCGCCCTCATTCAGGTGAGTAAACCTGCAGGGGAGGAAAAGTCAAGTCAAATTTATTTATAAAGCACATTTAAAAACAGCAGTTGTTACCAAAGTGCTTAACAATATAAAAAACAATGGCAGTAATTTAAATTATTTTTATTTTATTTTATTTAAAGCATCAAAGGAAAACACAAAACAACAAATCAAATCACACTGGGTTAAAAGTCAGTGAAAACAGATGATTTTAAAATTGAATTAAAAACAGGAAGGGAAGTGGCCTGTCGAACGTTGGGGGCAGATTGTTCCAAAATTTTTCGAGAAGCTATCCTTCCACCAGGTGGACCAGTTCTGAACGAGGCTTGGCCCAAGCGCTTTAGGACGTCGAAGAGAGAAATGTCATGTTGGATGAATTATATATTTATAAGTCTCATTTCTTTTCCCCACTCCACTGAATGTTTTAAGCTGCATTAAGCAAAGGTGTGACAGCCTGAACGAGCCAGATGAACAACGTGAGACTACATTTTGTTTCCTTACATTACCAAAACCTCTCTTTACTCGATACATTTTATGCATTCTTGCATGAAAGTACCATATTACCGTACTTTTTGGCGTAAAAGTCGCTTCCGTGTATAAACCGCTTTGTCCAATTATTGGGAATTATTTGGAAAAATCCATAAATACGCCGCTTCGCCCTATAAGTCGCATCTATTATGAGTCTCCGCTACGCGACGCGTCAGCGCCTCATTTGCCCTGGTGAAAATGGTGGCCAGAGAAGCGAGCCAGCACGGAAGGACTTTACAAGATTAACATGGGGGAAAAAATTATTTGTTTGCTGAGAAAAAATACATTTCTTAGCTGACATTATAGCACAAGCGTTCCTGAGCTTAACCGTTCCTTAATCAATTCACGAAATGGTCAAATCTGCTAGATTTAAATTGTTTCGGTTTGACGTCTTTCAAACGGTCGTGAAAATAAATTATAAATAAATCAAATTTTATCTCAAATGTCTTATACTGTCAGGATTGGCTCCCTTCGTCCCCCTCTGTTAGTCAGTTCCTAGTCAGTTAGTTTATTAGTTTCCCTTCCAGTTTATTCATTCTTAGTTTACCTCCAGTTCTCTCATCCTGTAGTCAGTTCCTAGTCTGTTAGTTTTATTAGTTTCCCTTCCAGTTTAGTCTCATGTTTATTTACTCGTAGTTTTACCTCCAGGTCTGTTCCTAGTTACTTTCATGTTTTAGGTTTAGCTTCCCGTTCCTGCTCTGTCTTAGTTAATTGTCCTCAGGTGTTTGTGATCGTCTCGTCTTGTCTGTGTGTATATAAGCCCTGTTCTGTGTCTCAGTTATTGTCGCGTCGTCGTTAGGTACAGCCTGGTCTTGTCTTGGTCCCGTCCTGATGGTTCTGTTAACATGTAAGTTTTGCTGCCTTGCCAGCTCTTTGATTTATGTTTATTAAAGTGTTTATTTTGTACCTCTGAGTCTGAGTCCCTGCCTGCACTACTGGATTCGTCCTGTCCTGTGTGAATCCTGACATATACAGGGCAACAGTTTGTAAATTAAACCCATATAATTACACTCTGTAAGCCTAAAAAATATCCGTCGAGTGGTTTATGACTATTTATAACAATATAAACGGAAATAAAACCGAAGCCAACGAGACTATTCCGTCTCTAAAAACACGAATAAAAAATCGAATTTTATCTCAAATGTCTTATACAGGGCAACAGTTTGTACAGTAAACCCCATATAATTACACTCTGTAAGCAGAAAAAATATCCGCCGAGTGGTTTATGAGCTATATATCTAAATAGTAGGTACAGTATCTACTTACGTTAGCTAACCGCTAATAAAAGATAGTTTTTTTTTTTAAATCTCAAAGCTAGTCAGTTGTGAATGACCACCAAATAACGATGCTCTGTAAGTTTCAAGAAAATCCACGGTGTGGTTTATGAGTTATCTTGCTAAAAAACACAGCTAACAACACAGCTAATAGTAGCTACCTCCAGAGCAGGAGGCCGGGCAGCGACAGAGTCAGTCCGAGCAGAGGAGGCTTTTTTCAGACACATAAACGGTCGGTGTACTCTCTGGAAGTTTAGATTAGTTTATTCATTCATTTTATAAAAAACAAAATAATACAACATTTCACAACAAATAAATATACAACACATAAATAAAATGAAGGGTGGCAGTAAGAAGAAAAAATCTTATTTTAGTGTGTCCCCCTAGCAGACAAAAGTGGTAAGTTTTGTGGTAAAACTTACCACTTAACCGTTACCAAAAGTGGTAACGGTTAAGTGTCCCCCTAGCGGACAAAAGTGGTACTGCAGCATTTTTTTTTATTTTTTTTTTGGCAAAATGAAAAACGGTCATATCAGAGTCAAAAATGGGTCTAAAAATATGGGGAAAAAATCCATAAATATGACGCTTTGGCGTATAAGCCGCAGGACATGCAAATTAGTTTAAAAAAAACAGCAACTTATACGCCGAAAAGTACGGTATGACTTTAGAAAGTGGCTGCTCGGCTAAAATGTATTTACATGGTGTCTGGTCCCATGTGACTTGGTGGACAAGCCCCCCTAGTGGTCTGCTGAACTTTTGATTTTTTTTTTAGTTTGCAGCATCTTATTCAGTTGTTTGTGTTTTTAGTATTTGCAGCATTTTTTCTTTGTTTTCATTTTTGGGTTCTGTGTTTATCTATTTTCTGTGATTTCACAGTTCTTCTGCTGTTTTTTTTTTTTGGTCGTTTTTTATTTTGGAGTTTGCATCACTTATGTGTTTGTTGTGCATATTAACTCTTTGCAGCTTGTTTGCACCTGTCACCCACTGTGGAGGCAGGACTCCTCAGCGACTAGTCGTGAAAGACGTACCTCTTCTGAGGTCAATTGAACTAGACTTTAATAGAAGCTCTAATAAAAAAGTGAACCATCATCTAGTGGTCAAATATAAAAATCAAAAGTTTGGTAACAAAGAAAAAAATATTGCTGAAAGGAATGTGTTATTTTATATAGGAAGAGATTAAAAAAGACAAAGCAAGGGTTATTATTCACAGCTAAACTGCTTTCATCTGGTGTGGACTATCATGTGTCTGTTTAAATGTGACTTTCGTCCAAACATGCGTCCACAAAGATCACAAGCAAATGTTTTCTGTCCTGTGTGAATTATCATGTGGTTGTTTAAATTTGACTTCCATCCAAACCTGTGTCCACAAAGATCACAAGCAAATTTTGTTTGTCCTGTGTGGACATAATATTGTTCCTATACATTTTTATTAGACTTTACTGCTGTTCATATCAGAATTGTTACTACTGTATTGATGTGTGATACTGTTCTGTAAATTTTTTGAGCCTCTTTATGTTGTGTGTGTGTGTGAAGCACCTTGATAGCAGTTTATCTGTTCTAACTGTGCTATATAAATAAATTTGACTTGACTTGACTTGACTTGACTATCATCATGTGTGAGTTTAAAACTGCCTTCCTTCCAAACCTGCGTCCACAAAGATCACAAGCAAATGTTTTCTGTCCTGTGTGAATTATCATGTGTCTGTTTAAATTTGACTTTTGTCCAAACCTTTGTCCACAAAGATCACAAGCAAATGTTTTCTGTCCTGTGTGGACTATCATGTGTTTGTTTAAGTCTCCCTTCATTCCAAACCTGCGTCCACAAAGATCACAAGCAAATGCTTTCTGTCCTGTGTGAATTATCATGTGTGAGTTTAAATTTGACTTTCGTCCAAACCTTTGTCCACAAAGATCACAAGCAAATGCTTTCTGTCCTGTGTGAATTATCATGTGTGTGTTTAGATCACCATTTTGGTTAAATATTTTTCCACAGTCTTCACAACTAAATGAGTTCTGTCTTGACTGTTTTTTCTTGATTGAGCTTCCAGTTTTCTTCACTTTTAAACGTTCCTCGATAACCAAACAACTTGAAGACGTCTCTGACTGACTCGTCTTGTGAAATTGTTTCCCATGCTCAGTGAAGCTGCAAGATTTGTTGACAGTGTTTATGTCTGACTCAGGAGCTCTGCTCTCCTTCCAGTCTTTGTCACCATCTTCAGGTTCTGACCCAGAGTCTGATAAGTCTTTTAGCTGAGAGTCAGAGTCCTTCACCTCATCACCTTCATCATCCTCACTGACTTCAGTCTCTGAAGAGCTGCAATCATCTCCATAAGTATTTAGATCTGGGTTCCTGGTAGTTTCTCCTTCTCCACAGTCCTCTCCACCAGTTGCTGCTTTCATCTGGTCAGCTGAGCTGCTGGTTGGAAGATCTTCCTCTTTTACTTGGTGCTGATGAAGCTGTAAAAACAGAGGTTTCTCTTCTTCTTCCTCATTCTTCCAAGGAACAGCAGTGAATGCAAACCCGGTGTCATCAGTCTCCTTTTTCACACAAAACTGCTCTCCCTCTTGACTGGTCCACAGTTCCTCCTCTTCCTCCTTTATGTTGAGGATCTCTGGATCCTGTT
>JBBPBX010041893.1:0-7500 GCA_038048925.1 Garcialebias charrua | reverse complement strand
CACCTCTGGACCCATGTGTCTCTGGTCAGGAGTTCTGGTCGCAGAATCAGCACCGTCTTCAGGTGGAAAGCTACTGTTCAGTGTCACTGGAGAATCAGGTGGTTGTAGCTGATCTGGTTGATCTGTGGGAAGTGGGACAGCTTGCAGATGTCTCCGGTTCCGTCTTAATACAGCTCCATTCTCCGTTTCCACCATATACGACCTTGGCTCATGGCATTTGCCGATGACCTTTGCTGGGGTTTTCCAACTCTTTTCACCATCCAGTTTTATCCTGACGTCTTGTCCTGGTTGTAGTGCAGGAAGTGGTTGTGCAGAATGATGGCGATCGTGGAAGAATCTGTAGGTTTCCTTTGTCTGTCTGTCCTTTTGTTGAATCACATGTCTGTCCACTGGAGCAGCTTTCAACTTGCTCTCCAGCACTGGAAGTGTGGTTCTGATTTCTCTTCCCGTCATCAGTAGTGCAGGGCTCACACCTGTAGCAGCACTAGGTGTTGCTCTGTAGCACATCAGGGCCAGATGGGGGTCAGGCTGCTTCAAAATGTTCTTTGCAGTCTGAACCGCTCGTTCGGCAGCACCGTTCGCCTGAGGGTAGTGGGGGCTGGAAGTTGCGTGCACAAATCCATACTCTCTGGAAAAGTCCTGGAAGTCACTGGATGTAAATTGAGTTGCATTATCACTCACCAGTTCCAGTGGAATTCCCCACCTCACGAACATGCTCTTGAGTCGACTAATGACTTCACGACTCGATGTGGAAGACAAACGAACTATTTCAGTGTCTCTGGAATAATAGTCCGTTACAATGAGATAATTCTTGGTTTGTGTTCAATGCAGGATTTACATGTTGACACAGTCTGTTTGATCTCAGCACTGATGCCCGGCCACCACACTGCCATCCTGGCGCGTGCCCGGCACCGTGTTAGTCCTTGATGTCCTTTGTGTATCTCTGACAGCACCTCAGCTCTCTGCGCAGAAGGAATGACCAGCCGGTCCTCGAATAACACCAAACCATCAGCTTCTGAGAGATGTGCTCGTGCTGAATGGTAACGATGAAGAGATGAGTTCATCGCTGTTCTTGGCGGCCATCCGTTCCTGATGAACTTTATAATCTGCTGCAGTTCGTGATCGTGCTGAGTTGCCTCACGGATCCTTGAGAGTCTTTGGGATGAGACTGGTGCATTCACCATAACTGATTCAACATGTGCCTGTACAATGTGATCTGTAGTCTCATCACTCACATGTCTCTGTGGCCTCCTGGATAGGGTGTCGGCTACTACCAACTGTTTGCCTGGAACGTGCTCTGCTTCCACGTTGAATCTTAAAAGCCGCATCAGGAGTCTCTGGCACCTTGGAGGGGCTTTGTCCAGGTCATAAGTGTTTATGAGTGGTACAAGTGGTTTGTGGTCTGTTTGCAGAACGAAACTGTCCATTCCTTGAACGTAGCGTGCAAATCGCTCACACGCCCACACACCTGCTAAACACTCCTTTTCGATTTGAGAGTATCTTCTCTCAGCATCAGACAGCGTGCGGGAGCAGAATGCCACGGGCTTTAATCCATCCTCGTGTTCTTGTAGTAGAGCTGCTCCTAAGCCGTAGCTGCTTGCATCTGCGCTGATAACAGTTTTTCTACTTGCATCATAATATGCAAGAGCTGGGGCTGACACCAACATGGCTTTAACAGCTTTAAACGCCTGTTCTTGTGTGTCGTCCCATACCCACTTGTTCTCTCGTCGTAGCAGACTGGTGATCGGGTGTAGCTTGGTGGAGAGGTCTGGCAGGAATCTCCCCACATAGTTAATCAGGCCCAGGACCTGACGGAGCTCCTCCACATTTGTGGGACTCTGCATCTTTGTGATGGCTTCCACTTTCGTCGGGTCTGGTTTTATTCCTTCACCGCTGATGATGTGACCAAAGTAACGAGTTTCTGCTTTGCTGAAATGACACTTTGCTTTGTTCAGCTTCAAGCCGCTGTTTTTGATGGTTTTCAAAACTGCATTCAGGTGGTTGTCATGTTCCTGTTTAGTCTGTCCATAAACAAGGATGTCGTCCATGACTACGACAACACCTTCATGGTCACTTAACAGTGTGGACAACTGTCTTTGAAAGATTTCTGGGGCTGACGTGATACCAAAAGGTAACCGCTTATAACAGAATCTACCACTGGGGGTTATAAATGTTGTCAGTTTTCTGCTCTCTGCATCCAGAGGGATCTGCCAGAAACCACATGACGCGTCTAAGGTTGAAAACACCTTAGCTCCTGCCAGCTTTGGGGCAATGTCCTCCAAAGTTGGTAAAATATAACGCTCTCTTTTCACTGCTTTGTTTAAGCGTTTTAGATCCACATAAATTCTTACTTGGCCACTGTTTTTCTTTTCAACAGGAACCATTGGGGCGCACCAATCAGTAGGCTCAGTAACCTCTTCTATGACGCCCAAATCTAGCATTCTTTTCAGTTCTGCCTCAACCTTAGAAAGGAGAGGAAATGGGACGCGTCGTGGCGTTGTCAGGCTGTAGGGCTCTGCATCTGCTCTCAGTTCTATTTTTACCGGGTTGCATTTTAGCAGGCCTATTTCTCCAAAAACATCCTCTAAGAGGTCTGTATTAATATTATTAATTCTCCTGACTAAACCCATCTTCCTAGCTACACTACCTCCCAACAGGTTATGAGCATAGGGTCCCTTTATGACTGTGACCCAGAAACTGTATTTCTGTCCTTTAAACTGACTTGTGGCCATAAACCTGCCTACACAGTGGACTTCACCTCCAGGGCTGGTGACCAGTGGCATTTTAGCTTCAGTGACTAATCTTGGGCTATTTAGCAGTCTATTGAATGTAGTCAGCGACATCACTGTTATATCTGCACCTGTGTCGATTTTAAATCTGACCGTACAGCCATTTATAGGTAATTCTACAAGCCACTCACTTTCTGAATCTGGCTGTTCTATTATAGCTGGCTTTACATTAGTTACTGCTCCAAGAAAAATCATGTCGTCACTCTCTACTGAATTGTTAGAAACTACTGTCACCTCTTTCAGCATTTTTGTTTTGCAGACTATTTCAAAATGTCCCAATTTATTGCATTTATGGCACCTCTTGTTCTTTGCTGGGCATGGCTGCATTTTTCCATGTTGTCTATTACAGCGTGAACATGTGAAGGGGTCTTTGGGCTCACTGGGCTCCGGTTTTCGCCTCCATCTTGCGTCGTTGTCGCTCTTTGATGTTTTAAAATGGCGTCTCCCTTGACTCAGTGCGTCGACCACGTACTCGACACGCAAGCTAGCACTCTGCTGCTTTATTTGTTCACTTTGCCTTGCTATCTGAATAGCTCGTTCCAGCGTGAGGTTTGCCTCCAACTGCAGTTTTTCAGAAATACTGTGGTCCAGTATTCCAATCACAATTCTGTCTCGAATGTGTTCATCTTTTGTGCCTCCAAACTCACAGTTTTGTGCTAGTTCATATAAACTTCTGACAAATGCTTCGACTGGCTCTCCGGCTTTCTGCACTCTTTTATGAAAGCAAGCTCTGTCGTGAATAACATTTCTTCTTGGCACAAAATGGTCGCTGAATTTCGCCATTACCGTCTTGTAATCTAATTCAGGATGCGTCTCCACGCTTTCTTCCTCAGCCGCCACATTTACTCTCTCGTACACAAACGAGTCATAAATAGCCTCTGCCTCTCTTCCAGTGGCGGCTCGTGACATTTTCACCACGGGGGGCTATACAGGGAATCCTCGAGTTACGTCAGGGATCCGGACCTACGGGTGTGACTTAGGTCGATTCTGCCGTATCTCGCGGACCAAAAACACGTGCCTGTCGTAGGTCCGCATTTCTGACGTAGGTCGCGGCTATACCGTTAACGGAGCGACGCACACACATTTAACGGCATGAGACTGAACAAGCGGACATCCTGTGCCATAAACATGCACAGAACTTTATTTACAAACACTTACATAACACATTATACCACACATTCATCCATAAACACACAAAACCAGTACAGCATGTACAGGTACAGTACTGTAATGTTTTTTCCAGCACAGACAAAGCATACAAAATACTGTACAGTACAAATCTCTTCCTGAACAGTTCTCAGCCATAATCTGCAAATGAGTTCAACCATGAAACATGAACACTTCTCTTTGAGCAGGAGCTGTTAACATCAAAATCCAGCAAATCAGCAGGAACTCCCATCCATTCATCCATCCATCCATCCATCCATCCAGCAGCAGCAGCAGCACCAGCTTATTGACATGAATCAGCATCAAATCAGCTGAAAATCACATCCATGCAACCATCATGTTTTTGAAACCAGTGCAGTCCATGTGGTGTTTGTGTTTGTGTGCAGTCCATGTGCATGAAAAAGTCCATGAACTCTAAAAAAAGCTAGAAGCAGCAGAAAAAGGAAACAAGGAAACAAAATGTCCTTACTTTGACTGAAGTGTAGGTAGACACTGATGTTTTTCTCAAGTTCAAACCTGGATCAGATGGAACTGCTTAGCCAGTGCTCAACCATGAATGATGGGAGCATTTTAGGCCAGGTGTGGGCTCAGTGGTGTGGTCCTGATGTGAGCAGTTCTGTCCATCAGAACAGGTGTTTTTTTGTTTGTTTTTGCAGCAGTCATACATGCAGAAGGTGTTGACACAGGTGATGGATGGAGGCAGATGGAAGGACACCAGAGACAGGCAGGACTGATGTCCTGGACGACAGAGGCAGGACAGAGTGGACACACGTCCATCCATGAGGAAAGTCCACGATGTGAGCTGTGAAGAAATAACAACAACACAAAAGTGAAAGACTATTATTGAAAGACTATTGAAAGACTGTTCAGTACAGCAGGACAGATTCTCTCTCCCTAAAGAGCCAGACATGGACTCAAAAACTTTGAAAACCAACTTCTTCTGAACTTGAACAAGAAATTCTTGCTGCAATATTAAAATGTGTCAGTTCATGGGATGTTAGGAGACAAGAGATTTCTCCAAATGTCTCGACACTCAGGTCCAAGTTTTGAAAATGTTGTCAGGAAGTTAAAGTATTGTTCATTGTTGATCCATTACAAGATTGACTAGACAATATTTTAACTAGAGTTGATGACAAACGAGTTGAAGTGATCTATTCCTTTGTTAGTTGTGTCTAATGCTCCTTTTTTCAAACAGACAACTTTTACTTAAATGTGTTTACTGCAGTTAAAATGACACATTGGTTTTATTTTGTGTTAAATAAAAACTTTCAAAGGTATAATCATTCCTCTTTCTTATTTTGCTTAATGGTATTTAACTCATCACTGAAATTCTGACACACAGAATCAAAAGTCCAAGTGTGAACTGTGTCACAGAGTAAACACAATAAAAACATGCATTATCTGCAGCATTGTTCATTAAAATGGCTCAACACTATTAATGTATTACAGAAAATATGCATACAGTACGCACACTTAATGGTATTGTAGACCATTGCATTAGTTAATACATTCAGCAAGTACTTTTACTTTAATACTTTAAGTATTTTTAAAAGCAAGTACTTATTTACTTTTACTTAAGTAAAAATATTAATATGGTACTTCTACTTTTACTAGAGTAAATTTTTGTCTGTTTATTTGTACTTTTACTTAAGTACAGTGTTTGAGTACTTTCTCCACCACTGGTATTATTACAGTATTTGGGTACCGTAGTATGTGGGTTGTGCGGTGGCGACCAATTCCACTTCTCAGAAACATCCAGGCTGCATCACCTCATGCCATGTCCTCCTGTACAGTGGAAGAAAAATGTTTCAGGGCTGCTACAAACAGGTTCATAAAACCATCTTTGTTGGTAAATGCAAATGCTTATTGTCAATTACCATGTGACGTGTGCTGCTGACCACTTGACCAGGTCACCCTTGTAAAAGAGATCTCCATCTCAACGGACTCTACCTGGAAAAATAAAGGTGATTGATTGATATAGCAGACATCTGGTGAATATAAAAGTTTATATTGTCTGATATTTAACAGGTTTGACTTCAGCTCAACTTTTGTACACAAGCTTGAGTTAAAAACATGAACATCTGATAATCATAACATTAACACATGAACATCTGATATTCATAATATTAACACAACACATGAACATCTGATAATCATAACATTAACACATGAACATCTGATATTCATAATATTAACACAACACATGAACATCTGATAATCATAACATTAACACACAACAACTGACAATCATATTAACACACGAACATCTGATAATCAAAATATTAATACATAAACACCTGATAGTCATAATATTAAACACATAACGTTTAGAAAACACTTTTGTAACATCTAGTTGAGAGCCATAGTAATCAATCCATCCATCCATCCACAGCCAAATGGTCCATCCATCCAAGCACAGCTAGTAGCTAGCTGTGTGACTGACAGCAACACATGACACCACGTCACGCACCACAGATGAGAACAGCTCAAACTTTGCTCATGTGCGCTTAGAGATTTATTAAACTCACAATTATTACTTGCTTACCTGTGTAGAAAGGCACCATTAATAATTACTGCTGTTTCAACGTCTCTAGTTGGCCGTGTGATCAGCTCTGAGTGTAAACAGAGATGGTCCCCCTCCCTCCTGGCTCGAACCGGAAGCGCTGGCGACTTTGCTCATGTGCGCTTAGAGATTTATTAAACTCACAATTATTACTTGCTTACCTGTGTAGAAAGGCACCATTAATAATTACTGCTGTTTCAACGTCTCTAGTTGGCCGTGTGATCAGCTCTGAGTGTAAACAGAGATGGTCCCCCTCCCTCCTGGCTCGAACCGGAAGCGCTGGCGATCCGTGGCGATAAGAGACGAGTCCAGGCTCGAGGGCGACGGAAAATGCGACCTGTACAGTCCAACAGAAGCAGGTCACCGGAAGTTTCTAGCGCGCTAGTTATAATTAGATTCAATGGAAAAGCCGCAGGCGGCGCCCAGCGGGGAACCGCGGGGAACCAGAAGTACGTCACAATCAGAAAAAGTTTTTTGAAACAATCATTACTCATAAAATATTTATCCTACACAACTAAAAACATATATGCATGCATTTCGAAATATTTTTATTTTATTATTTCACTTTTATTAAAAAAAAAAATTAAATCTTCAAATGATGAAGAGCTGCAGTTCCAAGGAGGGGCAGCGCCCCTAGCGACCTCTAAGTGGCGGCCGCCGCTGCTCTCTTCCCAGGGCATAAAGAAGCGTGTTAACTTGTACCTCTCCGCTCTCTCTGTCCAGCTTTGACGCTATTCTGTAGCGATCAAAGCGACGGCCATTCTGCCGGGCGCGAGAACTCGAAGGGTTCGGGTGGACCGAACTTTGCCATTTCACTCAGTAACTCACTCTGTAAGGCGTCCTGTCGGCCACTTCTGACACCATGTCATGAACGGCTGCTTCTGTGAAGAACAGGCGGTGGACTCACGAGGTAGCTTGGCGAACTCAGCTTTATTGAACTGCTAATAGCACGACATGTTAACGTCTCGTGTCACGCTCAGT
>JBBPBX010041892.1:11938-28645 GCA_038048925.1 Garcialebias charrua | reverse complement strand
ACTACGTCTCGTACCAATATTAAAGGTGGGGTGACATGATGTTGGAACTATGCATAAAGTGGCACAACATATATATGTTATATCATTCAACTATGTTCGTTTTTACAAGCTCAATGATAAATCAATGAAAATTTGGGGGGACTGGATCTTTGGAATGAACCAGTCTTTGTCGTAATGTATTTTGGGGTTTAAAAGCCACTGGGACGTTGTGTTTAGAAAATAAACGTCTCAATGTCTCTGAAACTCCCGCAACATACGGAATGACCACTGGTCTGGGTCTGGGTTCCTTCTTTTCACCTGATGGCTGGCTGGAGTCCTGTTTGGGTTTCTTCTCTGCTTTCAGGAAGGCCCAGTTAGGATATCCACATTTCTCTAGAGCCTGTTTTGTGTGTGATTTCTCCTTCTGTCTGGCTGCTGAGTTAGTGGGGACGCTGTCTGCTCTGTGGTACAGAGTCCTGATGACTCCTAACTTGTGCTCCAGAGGGTGATGGGAGTCAAACTGTAAATACTGGTCTGTGTGTGTGGGTTTGCGGTACACCTCAGTTTGCAAATTTCCTCTATCAGAAACTGAGACCTCACAGTCCAAGAAAGCCAACCTGCCATTTTTTACATCTTCTCGTGTGAACTTGATATATTTATCCACAGAGTTGATGTGATCAGTGAAATGTTGGACTTCCTGAGATTTAATTTTAACCCAGGTGTCGTCAACATACCTGAACCAATGACTTGGTGGTCTCCCTGAAAAGGATGTCAAAGCTCTCTTTTCTACCTCCTCCATGTACAGGTTGGCAACAATAGGAGAAACTGGAGACCCCATAGCACACCCATGTTTCTGCCTATAATATTGCTCCCCATATGTGAAGTAGGTTGACTGCAGGCACAGTTTCAAGAGTTGACACAGTTGTTCTGTGGAAAGTGTGGTCCTGTTGCTCAGAGTGGTGTCTGATTTTAACCTTAAACAGACCACCTCTACTGCTTCATCAACAGGAATGCACGTAAAGAGTGATGTGACATCAAAAGAGACCATTGTTTCATCAGTCTCCATGATGACATCCCTCACCTTATCCACAAAGTCCATGGTGTTCTGTATGTGGTGTTCTGAGCTGCCAACTAAAGGGATGAGTACAGATGCCAGATATTTGGAAACATTGTAAGTGACCGAGTTAATCATGCTAACAATTGGTCTTAAAGGTACACCCTGTTTGTGGATTTTGGGTAAACCATACAGACTTGGCGTGGCCTCCCCTGGGTACAGTCTGTGGTACAGAATATTGTCAATAGCCTTGTCCTGCTTCAAAATTTTCAGGCAATCTATCAACTTCTTCTTGTAACCACTTCCTGGATCTCTTTTCAGCGGTTCATAAGTGGTTAAGTCACTAAGGAGTGACATAACTTTCTCATGATAGTCTTTCTGGTTCAAAATCACTGTGCACCTTCCTTTGTCTGCTGGGAGAATTATGATGTTTTTGTCTTTGCTAAGAGTGGTGAGTGCATCCCTCTCTTCTCTACTGATGTTGGAAGGTGGTGGTTTGGCATTACTGAGACAGGCTGAAACTTTGACTCTGAGTTGTTCGGCTTCAAAATCTTTAATTTTGTTGTTACGGATGGCTGACTCAGTGGCTGTGATCATCTCTACCAACGGAACTCTACTTGGTGCCACTGCAAAGTTTAGTCCCCTGGCAAGAATCTCTGTCTCCGGCTGGGTGAGCTGTCTGTCAGATAAATTCTTCACCCAATTTTCTGTCTCCCTGGCATGTAGCTGTGTAATGTGTTGTCTTACACTGAATGTGTTGTTATTAGAATTGTGATGGTGTTGACGAGTTATCAGTAAGTTAAATTTGTTTTGTTGTCGAGTCTTGGACTTGACATGCTGTGCTAAGCGTGCCTGATCTGTACAGTCCATCACTTGCTGAAGTGTGGTCTGATCTAGGAACGTTGTTAGTTTTTGTTTAATGTGCTCTTCTTTGGCCTTCAAGGTCTCAATAGTAAAATTGGTCTGTCTCACCCGTTCATTCAGCAGCTGCGTCTGTGCCTTCTGAAGGATCTTGCTTGCCCGGTGCCCGTTGACCGACGATTTCAGTTCCAGGCTCTTGGGAATTATGCCACTTTGTCTGCATCTAAGGTTGAATCGCAAGTGGTTCCTGTAGTCCGCCCTCTTCCTGGATATCCTAACTGGGCCTTCCTCAAAGCAGAGAAGAAATCCAAACAGGACTCCAGCCAGCCATCAGGTGAAAAGAAGGAACCCAGACCCAGACCAGTGGTCATTCCGTATGTTGCGGGAGTTTCAGAGACATTGAGACGTTTATTTTCTAAACACAACGTCCCAGTGGCTTTTAAACCCCAAAATACATTACGACAAAGACTGGTTCATCCCAAAGATCCAGTCCCCCGGCACAAACAGAGTAATATTGTGTATGCTGTTCAGTGTCAGGAGGGCTGTGATCAGTCTTACATCGGGGAAACTAAACAGCCACTGGCCAAAAGGATGGCCCAGCACAGAAGATCAACATCATCAGGTCAGGACTCTGCGGTCTACACTCATCTCCAGGCCAGCGGTCACTCTTTCAGGGATGAAGATGTTCACATCCTTGATAGAGAGGAACAATGGTTTGAGAGAGGAGTAAAGGAGGCCATCTTTGTGAAAAGAAACCGTCCATCATTAAACAGAGGTGGAGGCCTCCGGGTTCAACTGTCCCCCACTTACAATGCTGTTATTGCTAGTATCACTCAGCCCTCTGTGAATAGCAAACAACCATCAGGGTGTTAACGATCCATCGTCAGGCTGATGGTCCTCCTTGATCATGTGAGCAGCTGGTTTCGGCTGTCATCAGCCAACTGGTTGATCCACTGTGGGAGGGTGCTATTTATAAGACTGAGCTGAACTCAGCTTCTCAGACTGAGGAAGTCTTTCGGACGAAAGACGAAACGTTTCTACAGTTTTTTTTTTGCTTTGTTTTGTTTTGTTTTTTGAATGTCCAGAGGACCAGACTTAGCTTTTTTGGATTTTTCTACCTGGATTATTGAGCATGCATCAGGGTATCAGTTCCAATGTTGGTAATTCAAAAACATTGTTCTCTCTCCTTCATCGTTCTGTCTCATCTCCTAACTCTTTAGAATAGAATAGAATAGGATAGAATAGAATAGGATAGAATATATCTTTATTGGCATATTTGCACCAAGGTACAAAGTTTTGCAATTGGCGCGCGCACCATCCGAAGAGGGACGTACGCACGGAAGCCGCAGCAGTATAAAACCGCACCACCAACAATCAGATATGAAAAAGGAACATACAATCGGGTAATCAGTGGTATTCAAAAAAGAATCTATCACAATTTGTCTTAGGACACTCCATGATAAAGTCTAAAAAACTCTACCAGCTTTAGCACGGATAAGACAAGACATGTTGCATTTCATGGCAAGCAGGGAGATTGTCCGTGAAAATCATTTCAGATAAGCACAGTCTGTAGATGTCATTTCAGCTCGGCTCCATTCTGAAAGCACACAGAGACCTCTGGGGGGAGGGGGGGGAAGCGAGTTCTCAACAGCTTTCACTCCAGGAGAAGATTTGCAGACAGCCTTCTTTTTCCAAGGTTGCTCACAGTCCAGATTAGATTAGTCGCTTATTTATTTTCAGGCCAGGCTACAGTGTACTTTTGACTGCAGCCTTGAAGTCCAGGTGCTGTTCAGGTCCGAATCGTCGAATCATGTGAGGTTCCGAGCTACAAATCCCCGTCTGTGCCCTGAAGGGGCTGTAAACAAGTCCCAAAGCGCACCGCAGGTCCGCAGCTGTCCGCCGCTGCTCCCACCGTGCGGTTCAGCTTGTACAACAGCTGGCTCGTTGAGGTCATAGCCTGGATCAGAGAATCTTGTTGAGCAGGGAGTCTCGCCAGCGCGTTGATCGCCGCGGCCACCTCCTTCAGCTTCCAGTAGCAGAATACATCTGCCGATCCCAAAAAGCAGAGCAACTGCCACCAATATTCCAATAATCCACAAAACTTCAACGTCTTCGACAGAGAGAACAGTCAGACACATTGGCCACGAGTCCATAGTGTATCTCACCACATGCGTGTCGAAAGGGCAAGCCGCCTCTCCTGGTCCGGTGCGCTTCGTTGAAAAAATGTTATCAATAGAGGAAACAGCCCACGTAAATAAATCCATTTCAAATTGGTTCGAGTGAGCGCTGAAGAGTTAAGACGAGACAAAATGCTAAAGCAGGGAGGAGGAAACTTATGGTACAGTCACACAGAGCAGCGTTTTGAACCTCCAAAATGCTCCTCACGCACGCAAGTGGACGCACTTGTGAATGCAGCGTGTTCAGACCAAAAAGCCAGAAGCCAGAAGCTGCTGGGTGTGTGGGAGGAGCTTACCGGTATACAGAGCCCTGCACACGGAGTCCTGCTCACTCCGCCAGGCGAGGAGGAGCTGTTTATTTCCGTCTCTGTGGAGCAGACTTGACTGGTCGTGAAGGAATTGTCGCGAACACACAGCTACAATGAGTTTCTCTTCCATAGTTCACGAGCTCGCGGGTCTTTTCTTTTTTTTTCCGACAAACAATACGTCACATAGTGCGCGCGCACCCTCGTTTCCGCGTCACATAGGGACTCTCCCACTGCCCCCTCTCTTCTGCCCCCCGACTCTCCCTGATTGGTTGACACACCAACCAATCAGGTGGAGTTGAGCGGCGTTTGAAAGTTTGAACCGCGAAAACTTCAGCTCAGCTGAAGCGGAACTTGGAAGCCGACGCCGGTTCACGTGCACGAAAAAACGCTCATCAGCACGCTCAACACGCACGCGACCTGACGCCAGACGCCAGGAGGTGCCTAGGTGCGTCCACCATTGACTTTACATGGAAGCTGGAAGCTTGGAGGTAAAAACGCTTCTCGGTGTGACCACACCATTAGGGGGGAAAGGAGCAAAAAGAGATGCGACCTGCTTCGCCGAGTGCCGGAAGTAGTAGCCTACTTCTACCCTCTCACATGGTTTCCACAGAATTTTGCAACTCCATTATGTCATATTTCAATGAAAAGATTATTTCAATTCATAAACACCTTGGACCAAATACTGCCCCCAGCATCCTTGTTGAACTCCCCCCTCCGTCCCTTTCTCTGTCTTCTCCCTCCCCTCTGCTGATGACATTGCTGACATTATCAGCAAGTCCAAGTCCTCATCCTGTCAACTTGACCCATTTCCCACAGTTCTTGTTAAATCCTGTCTCCCGTCTCTGCTCCCTATCATCACTAATAACATCACTCCTCCCTAACCTCTGGCATTGTTCCCACAGCTTTCAAATCTGCTGCCATCACCCCCATCATCAAGAAACCAGGTCTTGACTTTACCAACTTCAGTACTCTTCGTCCGATCTCCAATCTGCCCTTCATCTCCAAAATTCTTGAAAAAACTGTTGCTAGTCAACTTCACTCTCACCTGTCCAACAAAAACATTTATGAAGAGTTTTAATCTGGTTTTCTCCCCCACCATAGCACCGAAACAGCTCTAGTAAAAATTACTAACGACCTTCTTCTTGTTGCTGACTCTGGTCTTCTGTCCATCCTCATTCTTCTTGATCTAAGTTCTGCCTTCGACCCCATTTGTCATTCTATCCTCCTCAACAGACTATACCTCTCTCTCCTGTGTTGTGTCCCAACACAGGAGAGCCACCTCTTCTGGACAAAACCCAGCTGTTCACCTCCACCTCACGGACAAGGGACACTCATTTGAGGACCAGAATGTGCACATTTTGGACAGAGAACACAGATGGTTTGAGAAGCTGTTTATGTAAAAAGAGAGAAACCATCTTTAAACAGAGGAGGAGGTCTCAGATTCCAACTTTCAAAAACATATGATGCAGTTTTAGGACTGATTCCCAGACGGTTCACAACTGATGGGAACAGAGGAGCCTCTTCTGTGATTTAGATTAACAGGGACTTTGGGTAACCGATACTGTTAAGGTGTGAAGTGTGATTGGTCAATCTACATATGTATGTGTGTGCGTCTTCTCTCAGCTTGTAAAGCATTGGTGTGATTTGTTAATTTACATACATTAGGTTTGTGTGGGTGGGTGTCTCCTCTCAGCATTTATAACTTCACTCTCACAGTCTGCTCTTAGAATTGAGAAAGCCTTTTGGATGAAGGGCGAAACGTCTTCTGCTACAAATAAAGTCCAGCTGTTTCTTATTGAACACCTTTTTTTTTATTTTTATGAAATTGTTAACGGATTTAATAAACACTTTGTGGATGTTGGAACTGACCTGGCTTCAAAAATACCGAAAGTTGATAAAAGTGTGAACTACTTAATTGAGGGTTATTTAAACAGTATGTTCCTGGAGAAAACTGATTCTAAAGAAATTATGAACATTGTAAATATGTTTGCTGACAAAAAATCTAAGGACTGGCTGGATATGGACATGTTTGTGAAAAATATAATGAGTTACGTAATTAAGCCTTTCACATATGTATGTAACTTGTCCTTTTCATCTGGAGCATTTCCAGATCACATGAAAGTGGCTATGGTGATACCTCTTTTTAAAAGTGGTGCCAAATCTGAGTTTAAAGTTATTGTGACATGATGTTGGAAATTTGCATATTTGTCAGAACATATATATCTTATATCATTCAGCTCTGTTAGTTTTTTCAAAATAAATTATAAATATATTAAAATTTCATTCCAAGTTATGGTAGTTTTTTCTCTGGGACACGCCCCTAAAGATCTGCGCATTTACGCAAAACGTCATCATGTGACATGACAATGGGCAGAAGGCAGAGCCTTGCCCGTTTGTCTGGTGTTTTTTAACTGCTTGCCATACACATTCATTTCCTGAAGGATCGCCTCTTTTATTTGTGTTACTTGAAAAATGTCGTCACGTTGTAGCACATTTGGGTGTTCTAATATCAGCAGTGAACATGTGAGCATTCACAAATTTCCAAAAGATGAGAAACTTCGACAAAAATGGACCAGACAAGGACTGGTGGGCTCCTACTAAAGAGTCGTATGTCTACAGCGACCATTTTACTGCCGATTGTTTTCAGGAAAGACCTGGTATAAAAGAATCTTTAGGATTTCCAGTAAGATTCAGAAGACTTTTAAAACCGGATGCTATTCCTACTATTTTTAAAAGAAAATCTACAGAAGAAAGTCCCACAGCTACCACGTCAAAACAACGCAGGGAAGCTACCATCGGAAGACTGTCCAGGAGATGAGTAAGTCTTTGTGTAAACATAATCGGAGGTGTGTAGTGTTTTAGATTATAAACTATATATTTTACGTGAGTTCATGTTGTTTTACTTTATACACTGTGAGTGTATAAAGCCAATTATCACGGGAGATTCTTTATGTTCGCTAACAAGCTAGCCGAATCAGTAGCACACACACTTTTCTAATAATGTATTTTTAAATTATGTCTGCGCGATCAAGTAACATCAGTAAGTTTTTTTATTCAGGGAGGGTTTATTAATGAGAGTTTTGGATGATTTACTGTCTTAAAATGATAGATCTCAAACGCGATCGGGCCTCTGTTAGCGTTAGCCCAAGAACAAAGAACCACAGGAGAAGCTAACCCCACATAGCTACTGTGTAAAAAATAAACCGTGTCTAAATCACTTTTCCATTGATCGAGTGTCCAATAACTGTATTTGATGAATAATAACCCTTCAATTGCTTTAATACATTCAAGTACTGACAATAAGTTGTTTTTGTTCGCTGTTAAAAAAAATAGCCGAAATAACATGAGTTACGCACACACTTTTCTAATAATGTATTTTTAAATTATGTCTGCGCGACCAAGTAACATCAGTAAGTTTTTTTATTCAGGGAGGGTTTATTAATGAGAGTTTTGGATGATTTACTGTCTTAAAATGATAGATCTCAAACGCGATCGGGCCTCTGTTAGCGTTAGCCCAAGAACAAAGTACCACAGGAGAAGCTAACCCCACATAGCTAATGTGTAAAAAATAAACCGTGTCTAAATCACTTTTCCATTGATCGAGTGTCCAATACTGTAACTGTATTTGATGAATAATAACCCTTCAATTGCTACATTCAAGTACTAACAATAAGTTGTTTTTGTTCGCTGTTAAAAAAAAGCCGAAATAACATGAGTTGCGCACACACTTTTCTAATAATGTATTTTTTAATTATGTCTGCGCGATCAAGTAACATCAGGAAGTTTATTTATTCAGGGAGGGTTTATTAATAAGAGTTTTGGATGATTTACTGTTTTAAAATGATAGATCTCAAACGCAATCGGACATGCTCCGCCATTATTATTTAAATGCTCGTTGGAGCTTGCCTTCCCGTTGTCACGTCACATATGACGTTGTGCGGAAATGCGCAGATTTTTAGGGGCGTGTCCCAGAGAAAAAACTAACATAGCTTGGAATGAAATTTTAATATATTTATAATTTATTTTGCAAAAACGAACAGAGCTGAATGATATAAGATATATACCGTATGATCTGACAAATATGCAAATTTCCAACATCATGTCACAATACCTTTAACAATTACAGACCAATATCATTATTGCCACAATTTTCAAAAATCTTTGAGAAACTGTAAACTGTTTGTTATCAGGATGGATCAATTTGTTGAAAAATACAATATTCTCACCAATAATCAATATGGGTTTAATAATAATAATAATAATAATAATTAATTCAATTTATAACGCACTTTTCATTACTGAAAATCTCAAAGTGCTACACATATATTGAATGCTACACACATTCATAAACCGGTGGCGGCAGACTACCATGCAAGGTGCTTTCCAGTCCTACCGGGAGCAACTCAGGGTTAAGTGTCTTGCCCAAGGACACAACGACACATGGTGCGGGTCCCGGGAATCGAACCGCCAACTTTCCGATCGGGAGACGACTGCACTTACCACTACGCCACGGCCGCCCCGTTTAGATCAGGAAATTCAACATCCATGGCTCTGATGGAGTTAATGGAATTAATAACTACAGTGGTGGATCATAAACAGTATTGTGTGGATGTATTTGTTGATTAAAAAAATTGTTTGATACAGTTGATCATAATATACTCCTTGACAAGTTACATAGATATGGTATTAGAGGATTGGCATTGAAATGGGTATGTAGTTATTTGAGTGATAGGAAACAGTTTGTGCAAATGGATGAGGTGAAATCTGAGCTCAGAACTATTACCGTACCTTTCGGCCTATAAGTCGCACCGCCGTATAAATCACTTTGTCCAATTATTGGCAATTGGTATCACCACTGACAACCAGGAAATGTGGTCCGACCGAGTGTTCACCGTAGTTCTGCTGCAAATGTCTGCCACAGGAGCGCACAGCAAAGCTTTAAGAAGATTAACACTTAAAAAAATATATTTGTTTGCTAAAAATTATAACAAATATGTGTCTGAGCTGAACTTTTCCTTAATAAATGAATGTAATTGTGAAATGAGCTGGATTTAAAATTTTGTTTCGCTACGGTTGATGAAACAATACGTGCGCGCACAACGGGCGGAAACCCTACATTTCTTTAAAATGTAACTACAGAAACGCCCAAAAAAATATTTGTTAGCTGAGATTATTGTAAGAGTGTGTCTCAGTTTAACTTTTTTTAATAAATGATTAAAATGGTCAAATCAACTGAATTTAGTTTCGCTATCATGTAAACAAAACGTGTGCGCGCACCCACAGACCAGACCCACTTTGTAGCGAGCGAACAGAGCTGCATCTATTTTAATTTTAGCAAGATACCCGGTAAACACCTAAAAAATATATATTTGTTAGCTGACATTATTGTAAAAGTGTGTCTCTGTTTAACTTTTGTTATTAAATGCACTTTGACGGTTACAACATATATAAAGCGGCTTTAAAATTAATACACGCTCAACCGCCCATAAAGATGACAGAAACAGATATTTATTTTACGGTTTTAATTAAAACGAATTGTTTACCCTATTCAAAACCTTCAAATTCCTTGTCCTCCGTGTCACTGGCAAACAGTTCAGCCAGCGAAGGAGGCGGGTCACGGTACTCAATGCACCCTCTTCCTCCTCCTCCCCGCTGTCTGACTCCTCTGCTCCAGCTGCTCCAGCTGACTATGGTATGATGCCAGCTTTTTTGAACCCAGACTGGATGGTCTTTTCTGAAACAGAGGTCCAGGCCTTGTCGATCCTGCAGGAAGGTGGCGTGGCGCATACGGCCTGTAGCTGTAAACTGTGGTCCCCATCAACCATCCACTGTTCCCATAAGCGGCGCAAAGTTGCTTTGAAGCTCCTGTTGACTTATATATCCAGGGGCTGGAGAACCTTTGTCAGTCCCCCCGGGATTATGGCATGGTAGAATTGCTCGCTTTCATTTTGTTTTTGAATGCAGGTGTGATGTGGGCTCTCATGCTGTCCATCACCAGTACTGCTTTTTTGGTTTAAAAAAAAAACGTCTGGCCGCTTCGTGTAACACCTTGAGAGCCACACATTCATCATTTAAGAGTCCATCCATCCCTTCTCATTCACTTCCACAACCACACGCGAAGGAAAATTGTCTTTGGGCATAGTTTTTCTTTTGAAGCTCACCATGGCTGGCAGCTTTATCCAATCCGTGTAGCACGCGAGGACCACAGTGAAGTGGGACTTCTCGTGTCCTGTTGTTATGATGGACACGCTCTTCTCACCTTTTCTGGAGACATTCCTGGACATCGGGATGTCAAAAGTGAGCGGGACTTCATCCATGTTCACGATTTGGGCGGGTGCGACATGGTGCTCCTGGACTTGGCGGGGGACAAAGGCGCGAAAGCTTATGACCTTCTCTTCGAAGTCCGTCTGCAGTTTTTGGCACATCGTGGTGCAAGCTCTGATCGAGAGCTGATGTCGACGCATGAAACGAAAACACCACGATGCACCACCAGCGAACTCCGAGCTGTCCATGTCTTTAGCCAGCGCCACGGTGTGCAGCCGCAGCTGCACAGTGGAGACACTTCTGCCGGACGTATGGAGGCACTTTATTTGTTGTATAATACATTATTTGTGCACACTTAATTTATGGTGTTAGCGTTTGTGGTACGGCGTGTAAATCAATTACAATGCCAATTTTTATATTGCAGAAGAGAATTGTTAGAATTATCACCAGAAAGAATTTCCATCATCCATCAAGCATTTTGTTTTATCAAATGAAACTGTTGAAGTTTTATGATAATATTTTGTTAGTTTTGTATAAAGCACAGAATAATGCGCTTTCATCAAATATTCAGGAGTATTTTGTTAGAAGAACGAGTAGTTACAATCTTAAGGGGACAAATGTATTTGTGAAGCCACACTTTAGGACAAGTTCGAGAGGAAGATCTCCCATAGTTCAAGGAATTGGGTTATGGAATGAATTGGAATCAGATATTAAAGTGGTTCAATCAATGGTTGTTTTCAAAAGAATGATTAAGTTTAAACGGGTAAAAGCATTTATTTAAATGTGTTGGAATTTAGAAATGGTATGAGATACAGAAGGTAAAAATTAAAAATTACGTTCATTATCTTGAAAATCAAATGAGTTGGTTGTATGAAGTGTTTATTGGAGTATAAGGGGCAGATAAAATAAGATTTTTTTCTTCTTCTGCCGCCTTTCATTTTAAATATGTCTTGTCTTTTATTTTCTCCTATTGTATGTATTATTATTGTGTATTTTTTTATAAAATGAATAAATAAACAAAAAATAAACACATTTTTTTAAAGAACAAAGAAGCCACATGTTGAAGCTAGCTGCACTTAGCTACTGTGGATGAAATAAGCCGTGTATAAATCACTTTTCCATTGATCGAGTATCCAATAACTCTATCCGATGAAGACTAACCCTTCGATTGCTTATATTCATTCTAGTACTAATAATAATTTCTGTATGTTTGATGCTAATAAACATTATCCATGACACACTCCGTAACACACACACGGCACTAGTTATGTCTTTTTAAATGATGTTTGCGCGATCAATTTAAATCAATATGTGTTTTTTCTTCAGGGAGTGTTTATCAATGAGAGTTTTGGACGATTTACAGTCTTAAAATGATACATCTCAAACACGATTGGCCATGCTCTTTATTAATAGTACTAGCTAAGAGCAGCTCTTAGCTATTACTAATAATAAAGCCACATGAAGCTTCCGCACGTTTTTGCTCATCTGCATCGTGTATAATTAAGTTTTACATTGATCGAGTATTCAATAATGGGATTTGAAGAAGAATAAAACTTCTATTGCTTATATTGACAAAAGTTACTATACTTTGACGAAAGAAAGTCATAAAATTAATTGTTTTCAGACTCAAACTTATGTAAAGTAAAGTTAATTTTCTAATTTATTCATTTAATACGTACAAATCAAATCCTGGCATGTAATCTATTCATGGAGGATCCAGTAGAATCTAATCATATATTTTAATTTATACTTGATCAGGACAGTAGAACATTTGGATGTCTAAATTAAAATTTTCTTCGGTCAACAGTTATGTAAAAAATACTTTGGATGCTCTACCCAACAGTAGTTACATACCCACTTTTGCATGCTAAATACAAAAGTTATTTTTTTAAACAACTAAATAAATTATGTAAAGATACAGTATAAGTAATTTTTTACTATATCATAACTCACTATTTCACCCACATATAAATACAATACATTTTTGTGTATGTTGAATATGTTTGGAACTTTTGTTAATGCTTACAGTGTGTAATGTTGTGATATTACTCTGTCTAGGAACCTGCTGAAATTATGTCAAGAATGCCTGAATCCACCATCACGACATCTGAAGCCACCATCACCACCTCTGAAGAACTACAAGACCCAGGCCCATCTACAAGTCAGATTTTTGAACCTACAATCATGCAGCTTACCAAAGTAAAGATCTGGCAAAAAATTCTCAACTAAAAAGTGAAATATATATTTTTTTTATCTAAAAAGTGATTGTGAATTATATACTTTTTATTTCTGTTTCCTTAGAATTCTCAGATCACACAAATAAGCTACAGCAAAAAAACGTCAGAGTACAAGTTTGTTTAAAGCAGGTCTAAGGTTTAAATTTAAAGGTCTGAGCAGCCCAGTTCTCACCTCCTTCTACAGGTGTGCAGTGGAGAGCATCCTGTGCTCCAGCATCAACGTGTGGCATGGAGGCTGCACAGTTGAAGAGAGGAAAGCTCTGCAGAGAGTGGTGAAGGCTGCACAGAAGTCTGTTGGAGTCAGTCTCCCCACCATCACAGACATTTACACCTCTAGATGCAGGAAAAGAGCCACCTGTATCATGAAAGACCTCACTCATCCAGCACACTCACTCTTTGCCCCACTCCCCTCAGGACGGAGGTTGAGGAGCATCAAGTGTAGAACCACTAGACTGAGGAACAGCTTCTACCCTGAGGCTGTTAGACTCATGAATAAATAAAAATAAAATAAAAATAAACACTGCAAAATATCACATCATGCTGATGCTGATCTGTTTTCTTGTTGCTGTGTTCATCTGTGTTCATCTGTGACCATCTGCTCATACAAACTGATGTTCGTGCTGCTGTTTATTCCCACTATATTAGGCTTAGTGTATTACTAGTTGATGTTTTTCTTAGTTAGTTCTCGATGTTATTACTGTTTTTCTCTTTCATTTGTTGTTGGATGTAACTGGGACCTCGTGTACATAATCTCGTTTTCATCTCATGTACCACATGCGGTGCAAATGACAATAAAGACTCTCTGACTCTGACTCTGACTCTGAAATGTCCGTTTTGGTATAATTTTGGGCTGCCGACTTGGGACCCGAAGGACACAGGTTCAAACCCCGGCCACTACACACCTTGGGGTGTCTATGGCCTTGTTTACACGGACACTGTGTGGGGGAAACGCAACTTTTGGGTATGTTAATTAGGTTGAAAGTTTTGCGTTGACATGGGCGAATTCTGTGGATACGACTCTCTCCCCCCCCACCCCCCGTACTCATGAATTTACTGTAGTTACCATGCTGGGCCTGTAGATGGCGCTGTGATCTTTGGAACCTTCACTACTGCGCATGCGTGCCACTGCTGCCTGAGGTAAACAGAGCAGACGAGGCAGCCTGTTTTCCTCTCTGGCTAAAAGTTCAGCTACTACAAGTTGTTGTCAACAAGTTAACAACAAGTTAAAGCTGGAATTTGGATAAGAGTCAACAGATCTGACACCAAGTGGACCGCTTCATCTGCGCACCAGTTGCTGACTGGACCGGAACCGAGTCAACATGTCTGACTTTAGTCCGTGAGAATCAGCTGATTTACAGCAGCGCTACAAGGTAAACCATGTTCTTAATAATCTTTCCTTGTGTTTAGTTCGATCACAGAACAACCAACTGAGGTTTTATTTTTATTTTTTTCCTGCGAGGTCGAAGCTGTTCCACGAAGCGGACCGGCGGTTCGGATCTGGGTCCAGTGTCCACCAGGATGAACAACAGAGTCCAGTTCATTAAAGTTCGGTTAACGTGTTTTTAAAAGTGTTCAATTTAATTCTCAGTGTTTGTGACATGAGTTTGTGGTGTTGAATAAATAAATAAATTAAAAATCAACCTGGTGTCTTCATTTTCAACATGCAGCATGTTAGGCATGACGTAACGAGTCCAGATAGCTTCATTTAGCTCAGATAAATGTAAATATCTCCCACGCTAACATAAATACTGTTTATTATTGTTAAACTGTTAATATATAGCACATTTAGTATGTTATAGTGCAGCGTGACACGTGAAATGTCCGACTGCCTCGTTAACAGACAACTGGATCCAGGCAGCTGCTCTCTTCCAACACAGATGCAGGTAAGGTGTAGAATAATTAAATATGAGAATCAAAATATATTCCATCAGCTATAGTTCAGAAAGTGGTGCGTGTGTCCACTGTCCAGTCCACCGCCATTGTTAAAATGCCGGCTGTCTGCGCGTGCGTGCTGCGTGCATGTGTTCAAACAAAAGCTCCACGGGAGATGTTTACATTATCAACGGGGGGTCTGCGAAAAACTTCCACCTTGAGAGCAGGGTCAGAAAAGTATCGGAGTCATCGAGGGGGGCCAGCAGCGTCGTGTAGGCGATAAGCAAAGTCGCAAAGAGAAAGTAGCGGTTACACTCAAAATACGCGCCGTGTAAACTGGCCCTATGAGTGCACACCTAATTCCCCAGCTCCCCGGGCGCTTTCTATGGCTGCTCACTGCACCACCTGGTGGTGGTTGGGTTAAATGCAGAGACGAATTTCGTCTTGTATGGGAAACATACACAGATGACAGAAATGTGACATTATTATTATTATTATTTCCATCATAAAAACTATTTACCTTGCTTTGTTTGGTATCTTTTTCAGCACAACCTCAGCTTCATGATTCTACAGTCTTTGTTGAATTTTGACAAAATGCATTATCACATTGGAGCAAAAATAACATAAAAAAATTAAATCCATGTTAGTAAACTATGAAATTCCCAAAAATATTGAACGAACCATTTTGACAGCCTAAAATGAAAATTTCATTGGTATATTTTAAGAACTTGTGTACAAACTTAGTAAAAAACGAATTAGTATACATATTTTTACACCATAAAGTGGGCAATTTCCCATGCGTTTTTACCACTATTTACAAAATGTGTCAAAACAGTCTCTCCATCACAAATTCTCTGTGTTTTTTTCCCCTTTCATTCTGACAAACGGACAAAAACCGACTACAAAACTCTGCACACACACTAATGCACACTAAATAATAAAAAAAACAAATAAAACAGCAAAAGTCTGACCGTTAAACAGTGCTTGGTTTCTTCCCCCCCTCCTTCACCAAAACGTTCTGTTTCTGTGTTTCTGCGATCAGGGGACAACATGGAGGAAATACTTTTCTGATTGGTTTCTGAACAAATGTGGTGTGTTCAGGTAAATCGGAAATATGAGTTTCATTTTGAATTCATTGACTTTTTGGTCATAAATCATCAACTGACTGCTCTCCACACACGTAACATGCGCGCAAAAATATGGCAACATTTATCTGTCATATTTCTGGTTGTATTTTGGAGTAAATACAAAACAAAATCAATATAAAACCACTACTTTTATAAAGTTTGGAGTCTCTGCTGTCCAACAGACTTGAATGGAATACTTCACATGCCGTGTGCTTTGTTTAAAGATACTTTTTTTTTTTTTTTTTACATTTTTGGGCACTAGTGGCCTTTATTGGAGAGGGAGAGGGCGAAACGGAAGAGAGGGGGGACACCACAGAAAGGAGCTCGTCGGGTCTGGGATGTGAACCCGCGACGCCTGTGGAGAGGCGAAAGCCTCAAGCATATGTGCCGCCCGCTTATCTCCCTGCGCCACAGCGGCGGCATTAAAGAGACTATTTGAAGGCATGACGTCATGCCCGCTCTACAGCGGGCTTAGACCCCAGAGAGGGGGCACAAATAACAAAGGTATTTGGAACTGTTTTAACACTTGGGTCACAATGACCCACAGAGCTAAAATCATTTTTGCACAAGAGTATAAAGACGAAAGTAACGGATAATTCTTTTGTGTTGTTGCAGTACTGTGGGATTTTCATTGGCAATAATGTCTAAATTACAATATTTAAACAATCATAAAACTTCATTTGATGCACACCTAATTGGAATTATTATTTGTTGTACAATTCTAATAACTGTATTAAAAAATTCAATTCATTAATTATCTGCTGTTCGTTTATTTTTCCTCAGGTACACAGGTTTCCACAACCCATCTAGATGTGGGCACACAAACTG
>JBBPBX010041892.1:0-10152 GCA_038048925.1 Garcialebias charrua | reverse complement strand
TTAAATTTTTTTTTCTTGCACTAACTGTTGGCAAACCTGTCAGTCGGCAAAATATCTCATCAACAAGAGAATAGAGGTTAAAGAAACTCTTGGAAAGTAACCACTGGATGTTTGTCTACGATGGAATATCTTTTGGTCAGCCCAATTCAAGAGGGGCACCACGGCTAATCAAAACTGTCAGTTTTACAGAAACGTCAGTATAATTTGTTGTAGTAGCTGACTGCTCTGAGCTCTCTTGAGATCTTGCAGCATTGCATTAAATTGTGCATAGCATCATTACAAGGTTTGAACAGCCATAACTCCATCCCATCTCAGACGACTTCGCTCCGAACTGCTAGCATGAAAGGCAACGGGCAATTTTCAGAGAGATTCAGAGATTCTTTATTGTCATTTCACCACATGTGGGACATGTGGTGGAAAATTATGTACACAGGGTCCCGGTTGCATCCAACAATAAAATGTAAAAGAAAAACAGTAATAAGATACACTGACGGATAGAAAGATATACAGATATATATGAACTAAGAAAAATGTCAACCAAAAATATCATAAAAACAATAAACGCAATACGATGAACTCAATATCCATTTCTGAACGGCAGTGGTTCAAACCTTTTAACATCTATCTACCTGTATGTATATCGGTATATATATCGGTATATACAGTATATCGGTATATCTTTCAAGCCAAAATTGTCAAGTTGAAAGTATCTGTTGGGTTACAAAATTTTAGTGGAAGGGAAAATATATAATAATTTTGGCGGAAAATGGGTAAAGATCATAGTTGCAAAACCAAAATCCTACACAGCCACATAGATTGTCTGTCTGTCCGTCCGTCCGTCCGTCCGTCCGTCCGTCCGTAAATCGATGATCTGTCTGTCCGTCTGTCCGTTCGTCGGTATATAAATCGGTACATCTATCTCTCTGTCGGTATATATATTGGTACAAACCGGATTCCAAAAAATTGGGACACTAAACAAATCGTGAATAAAAACTGAATGCAATGATGTGGAGGTGCCAACATCTAATATTTTATTCAGAATAGAACACAAATCACAGATCAAAAGTTTAAACTGAGAGAATGTATCATTTTAAGGGAAAAATATGTTGTTTCAAAATTTCATGGCATCAACAAATCCCAAAAAAGTTGGGACAAGTCCATTTTTACCACTGTGTGGCATCCCCCCTTCTTCTTACAACACTCAACAGACGTCTGGGGACAGAGGAGACCAGTTTCTCAAGTTTAGAAATAGGAATGCTCTCCCATTCATGTCTAATACAGGCCTCTAACTGTTCAATCGTCTTGGGCCTTCTTTGTCGCACCTTCCTCTTTATGATGCGCCAAATGTTCTCTATAGGTGAAAGATCTGGACTGCAGGCTGGACATTTCAGTACCCGGATCCTTCTCCTACGTAGCCATGATGTTGTGATTGCTGCAGAATGTGGTCTGGCATTATCTTGTTGAAAAATGCAGGGTCTTCCCTGAAAGAGATGACGTCTAGATGGGAGCATATGTTGTTCTAGAACCTGAACATAGTTCTCTGCATTAATGGTGCCTTTCCAGACATGCAAGCTGCCCATGCCACAAGCGCTCATGCAACCCCATACCATCAGTGATGCAGGCTTCTGAACGGAGCGTTGATAACAACTTGGGCTATCCTTGTCCTCTCTGGTCCGGATGACATGGCGTCCCAGTGTTCCATAAAGAACTTCAAATCGTGACTCATCTGACCACAGAACAGTCTTCCATTTTGCCACACTCCATTTTAAATGACCCCTGGCCCAGTGCAAACGTCTGAGCTTGTGGAGCTTGCTTAGAAATGGCTTCCTCTTTGCACTGTAGAGTTTCAGCTGGCAACGGCGGATGGCACGGTGGATTGTGTTCACTGACAATGCTTTCTGGAAGTATTCCTGAGCCCATTCTGTTATTTCCTTGACAGTGGCATTCCTGTTTGAGGTGCAGTGACGTTTAAGGGCCCGGAGATCACGAGCATCCAGTAGAGTTTTACGGCCTTGACCCTTACGCACAGCGATTGTTCCAGATTCTCTGAATCTTTTGATGATGTTATGCACGGTTGATGATGATAACTTAAAAGTCTTTGCTATTTTACGCTGGGTAACACCATTCTGGTATTGCTGCACTATCTTTCTGTGCAACAATGGTGGAATTGGTGATCCTCTTACCATCTTGGCTTCTGAGAGACACTGACACTCTGAGAAGCTCTTTTTATACCCAATCATGTTGTCAATTGACCTAATTAGTGTTAATTGGTCTTCCAGCTGTTCGTTATATGCTCAATTTCCTTTTTCCAGCCACTTATTGCTACTTGTCCCAACTTTTTTGGGATTTGTTGACACTGTGAAATTTTGAATCAACATATTTTTCCTTTAAAATGTTACATTTACTCAGATTAAACTTTTGATCTGTCATCTATGTTCTATTACGAATAAAATATTGACATTTGCCATCTCCACATCATTGCATTCAGTTTTTATTCGCAATTTTTTTAGTGTCCTAACTCTTTTTGGAATCTGGTTTGTAGTTCAAATACACCCAGTCGTTTTTTTTTTAAATTATTATTTACAAATCTTCTTGAACCCTGGTTTGCCCGCTCCAAACGAATGCTAGAAGCACAAAACATGCGTGGCTGGCAGTGATCAAATTTTATGTAAATTATACAAATCTGTTAAATAAGTCCAATTTCCTTTGATTTTTGTATAGTTTTCATGTGCTTTTCATCTTGAAACTGCAGAATATATATAAAAAAGTATTTAAAAAATAAAGCATAGTTAAATAAGACCAACATTTTGAGTTATTGCACATTTTAGGATTATTGCTTCTTGATTTTTTTTTTGTTCAAATAAAAAAAATAATCAAAATAAATGAATAAATACTGTAAATGTCTAGCTTCATATAAATATGACCAACGTTAAGCCCAGGAGTCAAAATTATCCAGTTTATAAATTGCAGTTGGTGCCATAAAAAAATCACTCCAAGGGCCACAAATGGCCCCTGGGCCACACTTTGGACACTCATGCTTTAAGAACAGGCCTTTAGTTGGAGTTTGAATAATTTTTCTTGTAAAAATGATGAATGTGTTCCCCCTGCTTTGATCTGAGATTCTTTCAGTCGTATTTCTTCATTTCCTGCTGGTTTCACGTCAAAATGTTGAACAAAAATATTAAAGAAGCTTCTTTTAAACGAAGGCCAAGTAAAAAAAAATTGCAACATTTACAGCAGGTTTTGCAGTTGAGCCTCACTATGATGTCATTTGTTTTAGGGTTTCAGTTTATAATAGCTCAGTAGTAAGTTAATCCATAATTACTGTTGTTTTTTATGCCGACGACTTCTTCATTGATCCAAACTCAGTCAGTTTCCATCTCTCAGGACTGCAGCGCGAGTCACAGTCGACGGAAGAGAAACCAAAAGGGTTTACCTGTAAATATCTCGGGCTTTATCTCACAACCTCGAGTCTTTAAAAAGAAACAAACGGCTTCGGTGTCTGGTTTCTGTGAATCGTTGAAACTTCTTAACGCGGCGAAACTGAACGAAATTTAATCCTGAACCTCGCAGACGCTGCCTCGTTCTGCTCGCTCTGGTTGCAAGCCTGTGTTGGGAAGAAGTTGGCACCTTTTGTGGAATGTCAAAGAGATGCCAATTATGAATTTTAAGATGTAAATCTTTTTTTTTTTTTACTTTTTAACTTTTATCGTCAACATTTTTCAAAAACCGGACTGCGATGTTACGGCTGTGTTGCAACTCCTCTTTTAAAAATGAAGTGAAATACTTTCTGGATGTTTGAACCATCCTGGACCTCCTTTTAAAAAATAAATAAATAAATCTGTCATTTTTTAAAAAGAAAGTGTGTTTAGAGTAGATAACAGATCTGGACTGCAGCCAGACCAGTTTCCACTGAACTGAGCCAGAATGTGGTTTGGACTGGTTTTTGCTCTGGTGGATGGCAGATGTTCCTCCAAAGTTTATATAAATGAATCAACTCCAGGCAGTTTCAGATCTGCTGTAAACCTTTAATGTGCTTCACTGTGTCAGACCACAGAACAGGTTTTTAGTTTGTCCGTCTCAGACTGACAGAATCTGATTTATATTTAACTGTTGCGTTCACTGACGCTGGTTTTCTGAAGCGTTCCTGATCTTTACGACGCATTCACGTTTGTTCTTTAATGCAACACTGCTCAAAGACCTGAACATTGCAGCTGATCAGTCACTCCTGTGCTGTTTCATCGCACATATTTTTTAACATTTTATTTTTTTTTCCTTTATTACTCATTCTTTCACAAAATGTTAAAACTCCTCATTTAAAAAGACTCGGGCTCTCCGAGGTGCTCGTTTTACTTTGTTGGGATGTCAACAAATCTAAATACAGTAGATGTTTAGTTTCAGAAGGTTCTGGTTGCTTTTGTTTTATTTGCATCAAATATAAAGTAAAATATAAGATTTACCTGACTAAATAAAGGTTGAATGAATGAATGAATGAATGAATGAATAAAGGTTAAATTAAATCACAGGAATTATTATGAATTAGTGGAAATGTGCTGAATGGCTTTAGTGTCATTTTTTGAAGAAACTGAACTGTTAAAATAAACCAAAACAAAAGCTACAGTTACCTAAATTGAAGCTCAAAGTGAAAATTGGCTATACATAGTTCCCAGACACGCCCCCATACCGGCTTCCGCACCACATCTGAAGGCAGAGAAAGGCAAAATGGCGAACTAGCAGAGCAAATTATACGGACAAAAACACGAGCTACCACAGCTTCACCAAGGAACAACAGCAAAATGGCAGTGGTCGAGTTAAATGAGTTTGAGAAAGAAATCATGGCAGACGAATCAGACAACTTGTCACAAAGTAGTTACTCCGATATCATTAATTATTTAATTACTACAAAGAGCGCACACCGGATTCACAGCACAGAGCTTTACAGCACACCGGCTTCACAGCTTTAAATCCAAAAAAGATGTGTAAACTGTCTCAATCAGATCTAACCAGCTAAAAAAAGGTTTAACTAAAATAACACAGCCAGCACAAACAGTCCAGGCTGAACACAGACCAGAACCAGCACTTTGAGTGTTACCGTGTTGGAAGTTAGCATGTTGTTAGCATCTGGAGCGGATGGTCCGTCGAGCTCATCGGACGGCGTGGATCCGTCGCGGCCGCGGAGGCACGTCCCATGGGACCGACGCGTCGCCCGCACGACTTGGCTCCCGTCCTCCTTCTCCCACTGGGACGGTCTCACCGCCGGGCCCGGTGGACCGTGAAGAGGCCGCGTTAGCGAGATGCTAAGCTAGCCACAGCATGCAAGACGGTGTCACTAAAATAATGAAAAAAAAACCAAAAAAAAACCAGCTCTAACACACAGACAGTTGTACTCTAACATTGTTTCACAAAATGATTTATGTAGAATATTTTGTTTACCGGCCAAAAGCACGATCTTCTGAGCAGATCCAAGCAGAGATGGGGCGGTGTGAGTTTCTCCGATGAAATAAATCCTTCACGTTTTCTTTTTTTTTGATTAAGTGAAACCTGCGCGTTGCCCAAACGTCTACCCGACTGGAACACCCACTGACACAACACGAAGTAACCATTGCAATTAATTAGAAATTAACAAAAAAAACAACGTGAAAAATGGACATCCAGTAGAACGCGCTCCAACTGCTGCTTAGCCTACCTGTGGGAGGGTCAAAAAGGACAACCCACAGATGTGACGTCACATGGGAACTATGTATAGCGAACCCAAAAGCTAAGTGAAGCAAAACGGCAACTAAATGCTAAAACTAGCAAAACGGTAGCTAAACCCTAAAGTTACCCAAACAAAAGATAAACATTAAAACAGGCAAAACAGTCGCTAAAAGCTAGATGCAGCAAGAACAAACTAAACAAAAGCTAAAACATAAAATTAGTAAAATAGTAGCTAAAAGCTAAAATCAACAAAACAAAAGCTAAACACTGCTGCAGGCAAAACTATAGTAAAAAGCTAAAAATGGCAACAAACTGACTAAAAGCTAAAATTAGCACCAAAAAAGCCACACGTTAAGACAGTTTTGTGCATTTTCCAAAACAAATGTGGACTAAAAATGGTATCCAAATAGTAAAACTAGCAGAATAAAAGCTAAATACTAAAATAATCAAAACAATATCTAAAAGCTAAAGTGAAGCAGTGGCTTGAAGATAATAAAAAAAAAGAGGAGAGTATGTTGAATCAGATTTTAAATATCACAGTTTTTCAAGTTTTTGAAGAATTCTCCGTTCATTTTGAGATAAAAGATAAATGAAAATAAATATTTTAAAAAGTGTAATAAAACCACATGTCGTAGCTGAATGAGCTAAACATTTTTACGTTTGAATGAGTAAAATAACAGTCTGCCAGAGTATTTATATAAAAACGTTCAGATGGAAAAATGGAAGAATAAAGAGAAACGGAATCAGCATTCATGCTATTCCACTAATTTCTTTTATTTAGATTAAAAATAATAATTGTTGCTTGTGAACCTGAAAGCATTCTGACTATTAATTTTTAGATGAATTCTGACTCAAATGGTTATTTTTAAATGTTTTGGGCCTTATAAACATTTCTGCGGGCTGCAGTCTGCTCATCTGGCTTTAATTTTAGAAATAAATGAACTTATTTGTGAAACTTTTACCCAAAGCTCAGTTTGTGCAGAGCAGGACTGACCTCTTTTTTCTCCCCAGCTCTCCCCATCTCGTCCTTGGACCCCCTCCCGGTGGTGGCGGGTCAGTCGTACGGCGTGGTGGCCTCCTGTCGAGCCGTGGGGCGCCCGCTCCCCGAGCTGTCCTGGGACACCGAGCTGCCGGGCAAGTCCCTGAGCCGCACCAGCGAAGGCGGAGCCGTGTCCATCCACTACTCCCTCCACCCGACGCGCAGCATGAACGGGAAGCAGCTGGACTGCCTGGTGTCTCACCCCGGCCTGGAGAAGCCACGCAGGATCTCCAACAACCTGGTGGTCAAGTGTGAGTACAATGCAGAAAACAAAAAGGAGATGCAAAACGTCTCGACGGCAGTCAGACTCCGTGGAGGAAACCAGAGATGTTGGTGTGAAGGCTTTTATCTGGGAAAAAAGTAAAAATACAGTTTTAATGTTTGTTACATGCCCTGGGCATGTCATTTTTATTAATTTCAGTGTGATAATGTTTTGGGAGGCTGATTGACTTCAGCTGGAATTAATTGGATCACACTATAGGTAGGGTGTGGATCCGCTTATAAATAGACGAGGAAGAGCCATAGCCGAGAAAGAAACCTAAAAAGCCGAGAGAGAGTAGCGGAGGAAGAAGCAGTGAGAGCAGAAGAAGACGAAGAAGAAGTCCTGTGTTGTTGTATGCAGGGCGCGCTACCTGGGCGCTGGAGACGGAGGCGTGAGCGACCTGCTGGCCTTGGAGTTTTTTTTTTTTGTGACCACCCTGAAGCTGGACTCGACCTGGTGAGGCCGATTGTCATGTTTTCGCCTTTTTGTTTACATTAGGTGGGGCCTTTTGAACTTAGGGGCCAAGATGGTGTAGAGGCAGGGCAGCCGACTTGGGACCCGAAAGACCCAGATTTGAACCCCAGCCACTGCACACCTTGGGGTGTCTATGAGTGCACACCTATTTCCCCAGCTCCCCGGGCGCTTTCTATGGCTGCCCACTGCACCACCTGGTGGTGGTTGGGTTAAATGCAGAGACAAATTTCGTCTTGTATGGGAAACATACACAGATGACAAAAATGTGACATTTATTTATTTTTATTTTAGTCCGGTACCCCCCAGTGGCTTTGACGGCTCTATGTTGAGTTGGCCCACTGGGGTACCGTTCTATTTTGTAGGATCGGCTCACCAGGTCCGACTTTTATTTGTTACTTTGTGTTTCTGTGGACACAAAGAAGCTGAAGGCTTGGGCTCTCCTTTTTTTTTTTTTTTCACAGATGCAGCCGGAGGCGGCACAACCAGAGCTGCACCGCTGGAGAGCCTTAAATAAAAATCCTTTTTTTAAACCCTCATTTTTGTCTCATGTCCCTCGTTCCTTTGGGTCGTAACATATTAATGGGGGCTCGTTAAAGCACAATATTATTTGTTTTTGCTCATGATTCTAGACTTAATGCTGTATTTACACTGTAACTAAGAATCTTTATAAATTTGACTATTTACACTGTAACTAAGAATCTTTATAAATTTAACTGACAAACATACAAAGAAAAGAAAATATACTCTCCAAATATAAACTGTCTGCTCCCCAGAAAAGTTCGCCTCATTTCAAGCTGCAGACATTAAACACAACCAGTCTTTCTGTTGTAATCCTTTGACCTTTGTGTAATATTTTTACTTGACCTTATTGAAAACGTGTGTTTTTGTTTGTTTGGGTTCGTACCTCTGAATCATTCAGGCGTAAAACGGCTCCTAAACTCGAAGGATGAACCAGTTTTGTGTCAAAAACCAACAGATTAAAAATACAGGGTAATAATAATAATAATAATAGTTCAATGGTGTCTTCTGGCTGTTTGTGTCATTTCGTCTCAAAGGCACAGTTTGTTTCGAAACTGTTGTAAAAAATAAGAGCTACTAACTGAAAACTCACACAGATGATGATATACATCTAAAATGCTGTTTCAGGTCTTTGTTTCCATTTATCAAAGACGTGACTTGTTCCTCTGTTGTACATCTTTTATTTGACAAGTCTTATTTTGTCCCATACTCGTCCACTTTTTACCTTTTAGTTTTTCAGCACACTTGATGGTCTGCTGCTACGATACGTTGTAAGGAAACGAGCGGGGTAAAAAACGCACCAAAATCTGAAAGGAATTCCTTCAGAAAGTTTAACTAATTGATTAAAAACCACTTTAAAAGAATACAAAAATATCTGGATGCGCTGAAACAAAATGCAGCTAAATTAAAGCCCTAGCATTCCTTTTCCACCCATCAGATTCAGACCAATCTTATTTGGAGAAATTATGAAGTTGTAGCCATTTTGAATAATCCAGAGCTACAACATTAAAATACAGTACTAGTAGTCCCTCGCTACTTCGCAGTTCGTTTATCGCGGACTCGCTCTATCGCGGTTTTTCAAAATAAGAGTGGACATGACACACAGTTGGCTGACTGATGGATGAGCCACACGATTGGCATTTAATTATTTTTTTAAATAAATTATTTTAAATTATTTAGCACCTGCTGCACCTTTGTGCAGTCCATGCTACAGGATAAACTTCCTCCTGCAACTGATCAGCTGTTCTGTATGCAAAGCGTATAAGTGGGCGTGGCCTAGAGCACTTGCAGGTGGCTGAGAGCAGCCGAGACGGGGAGCTGCAATCATAACATTCTGTGCTCTTTTAAAGCTTTAAAGTTTAGAAACTTTTAGAATATTGCAAGAGTGTGGGAAGGGTTTAAATATATACAAGTGGTCCCCGACTTACGAACGAGTTCCATTCCTACGCACCGTTCGTAACACGAAATTAACGTAAAGGCCCCAGTATAGCTCTGCGTTCGGCCGAACGCTGCTCGACGCCGTTCGAACGCAGCGGCACAAGCCTTTGAACGGGCGCGAACGTGCCAAGCTCGAATTTTACGACCGCGTACGCAAGCGCGTTGTCTCACAATAAACTGCCCGGCGCCGGACTGTTTTGTATGTGACACAAATGTATTAAATTCCCCTTCTTCATCCCTGATCTGGCCTTTTCTTTTGTTTTTTGCCAAAAGTCAAGTGATCGCTTCCTCCTCCGTTGACTCCATGACTGAAATGATGAGGAAATGAATGCATTTGTCACGAGCGAATTAAACTCTGGTCCAGCATGGCTGCGCGAGGTTCTGCAGATTTCCTGGTGTGCTGGACCAGCGCTCCCCGTTTTTATTTTATTTTTTAGAACTTTTTATTAACATATAAACACAGAACACCGCAGCGGCTGCAGCCAGAGCCAGCTGCCAGCTCGTGCCTTTTTTCCCCCCCACCTGACCTGTCAATCAATTCAGTAGGCGTGTCAGCAAATGACCAATCAGCGACCTCAATTTGTCCCGTAGGTAAACGCTCTGCCCTGCATCTGCTCAAATGACGTCAAGTATTTGGAGCGAAAACGCGAGCATTAACGTGAGAATGAACGCAGAGCTATACTGTGAACTGCCTGCGCACACAACGCGTGCGTCGAGCGGCGTT
>JBBPBX010041890.1:9803-28646 GCA_038048925.1 Garcialebias charrua | reverse complement strand
ACACTATCAGCATCTATATTAACTCTTGAATGAAACCAGGATGACTTGGACTTGATTTCTTATTTTGTCTGGTTTTATAATGTTGCAATAAGTACCTTTAAAAGGTAAAATCTTGAGTCAAAATTAGCTACAAATGCTAATGATAACCTTACAAATCTTACTTCACTTGTTTCCTTTGCAGGTGATAATCATTATAAACATGTAGTTCTATATACATCTGTCTATGATATTATCTTTCATTGTTTGTCCTGGCTGAAGTCTCCAGGGTTTCAATGCATTTCTTACCAACAGCCAAACCAGGATCACTGTTCATAGTCTGGACAATTTCTCTGCCCTGCACAAACAAAACAAGGGGTTTTAAATAAACATTGCATTTTGTGACATGCACAAGAATGAAACACACACAAAAAAATGACAATAAAGGGTCTTTCAACCTGGTTCAGCACCACCCAGTTGGGGTCTATCTGTGCATCTCCTTCAGGGTCTAAAACAACCGTCTGGTACTCCCTGAAGTCGGTGAGAGTAACCTCAGCGTTTTCCGGACAAGCGTCAATGAGATCAATTATGGTGTCGTTGTCAAAATCCTTCTGACACACGTCACCAATGCCATCACCTGTTCAGAGGGAGAAATAAAGCTTTTACCGAGTAAAAAAAAAAACAAAGCTCCCATCAGATTGAATACGTCACAAGTGCGATCCACCATCCAAGTCCTCCTGCAGTGGGTTGGGGATCAGACGGCAGTTGTCAGGACCAGGAGGAAGCAGGTCTGGGATACCATCGTCATCGTCGTCATCATCACACTCGTCTCCCTTTCCATCCTTGTCAGTGTCCAGTTGAGAGCTGTTGATGACGGCTGGGCAGTTGTCCCGGGAATCTTGGTGGCCGTCGCCATCACTGAAGATTGTATAGATTTTTAATAATAAAGGAGAATTACAGATGAACATCAATGAGACTCATGAGGTCACAAAATCTACCTGTCCTTGTTGGTGTCACAGGGGTCTCCAATCAAGTCATTGTCTGCATCCATCTGAAAAACAAGATTTGAGATGTTAACACAATGCTATTCAAGGAAGGGGTGGGCAGGACTCCCCCAAAGGGTCATTTTGACTGAGTCAAAGAAATCTAAGAGCTACACACTGATTAAAACACAGACACATTCAAGGAAGGGGTGGGCAGGACTCCCCCAAAGGGTCATTTTGACTGAGTCAAAGAAATCTAAGAGCTACACACTGATTAAAACACAGACACACGATCATTTACCAGAAACAAAATTATATCTTCCATAAATATTGCACAGTTAAATAAAGTTTTAATTATTTGTGCCTGAATCATTGATGTCAGACTAATATTCACTCAAGTAGATGTGTTCGAAAACACTTCTTGGTATATGAACACACCGGCCTATAAACTGGTATTTGTGACAATAAAGCTATTGATAGGTCTAATTTTATGTGAAAATTATGTTTGAAAAAGTTTTGGTTTCCTTTGAGGACATTCAGGGGTCATAGAGAGTTATTCCTGGTCTCAGGGCTTGATATCAATCATTTGTGATAGACAACAGAATAAAGCTGCCAGCAGAGCAACAACCTGAAGAACAGTGACGATGGTCATAGTCAAAATGAGCTAAATCAAACTGTCTCGACTCGTTTTCTTTTCTTTCTCCTCTACTTCGCTCTTTGGATCTACGGTTCTGATGTACCAACCTCCATGAGGAGAACCTCCTGGATGTTAACAGGAACAGAGTTCTGTCTTCATGTGAAAATGGTGTTTGTGAAAAGAAAAGGAACCCATGTTTCACCTGGTCAGGGTTGGGGACATAAGGACAGCTGTCGCAGGCGTCTCCCACTTTGTCTCCGTCTCGATCTTTCTGGTCAACGTTGGGAACCTTCTGGCAGTTGTCCAGGTGGTTGGGAATTCCTGACATAAGAGAATGGTGAGTTTAAATATTAGAAGAACTTTTATGATACAGCCTAATGATGTATACATAATTAACACAAAGTACTTAATGATTATTTCTTAAACTACCATTTAATTTATATTTAAATAGTTTAATTACATTAAAAGTTGTTCAGACATATTCATAAAAATCCACTTTATATATAATTAGTCAAAGTCAAAGTCAACTTTATTGTCAGAACTGCAATATGTACAGGACATACACAGGACCGAACTTGCGTTTCTCTCAGTCCCTCGGTGCAACAGTAACCATCTAAACACTAAACACTAAAACATTTAATAAACATAAGCATAAAATAGTAAAAAAAGTGTAACACTGTCCTGAGTTTTTTTCATAATAGTATAAAAGTATGAAAATTTACACCAACACTGAAACACCAAACACCCCTAAAACACCAAACACCCAATGAACATAAGCATAAAATGAAATAATAAAAGTGTAATACTGTCCTGAGTTTTTGCATAGTAGTATAAAAAGTATAAAACGTATATCTATAAAATAAACTGAAGTTTCTAGCGTTGACATTTGCAAAGAGTGGCACAGCAGCATATAAGTTAATGTACACAGTATATGTATGAGGTAGTTGAGCGAGTATATGTATGAGGTAGTTGAGCTAGTACAGTAGTTAGTTACTTTTTAAAGGTTTTATTCTGTTATTAAAGTTGTTTTATTGAAGCAGATTCTCACCATCTCCATCTATATCGTCATCACATTCATCACCATATTTGTCCAAGTCTGTGTCTTTTTGGTCGTTGTTTTTGACCCCAGGGCAGTTATCANAAATGTTTATGTTTATGTTTATATATAATATCTATGGTTGTTTGCTTGCTAATCTGCGCGCATCGTAGAAGTTCTGTTGAAGTTCTGTTTTCTGTTATTTCGAGCTAATATTGTCACGAAGATGTCTTGAGGAGCTCGGGTACCTGTTGCGCTGTTCATGGCTGTATGAATAATCAGACGAAGCTGAATTTGTGGCTGCAACTAGTGTGTGTTGAACATGCTCCGAAAACAAAAACCTGCATCCTTCTTTGTGGCTGGGCTACGAGAAACCACCTGAAAAAAGACTCTGTATCCTCCAGATGATCGAGAACACCAGGTATGATTTAAGAGACAGCTTTTAGTGTTATGATTTTATGTAGTCAGTAATTAAATTATACTAATATTTTCGTTCATAACTGGCAAATAAACACACGCACCTATATGTATGCTGTGTGTGCGTTTATTTATACATATCTATCTATATATATATAATATAGGTGTGTGTTTATATATATATATATATAATATAGGTGTGTGTGTGTGTGTGTGTGTGTGTGTGTGTGTGTGTGGTGTGTTCATAAATGAACCCTAAAGTTTGTATACTGTACTTTTACTTTCAGATGGGCTTGATGAGAGTGTGGAGCTGCTCAACACCACCAGTCACATGCAGCATGACTGTTGGAATGTGGATTGACATAATGTCAGAACAAACCAACAACCTTATTCTATGGTTGCCCCGTGAAACAATTAAAGCAACATGTTTTGCAGAAAGCTAAAAACTTGGACTCCAGAAGTGAATCATACATGCAAATAACACTGTGAAATATTTATTGGCTGTTTCTCCCTCTGGAATAATCATGTTTATTTCAGATGCTTATGGTGGTAAATGCAGTGACAGGTATATAACACAGAACTCTGGGTTTCTGGACTATCTGCGTGCTGGAGATCAGGTGATGGGTGATCGTGGTTTCACAGTGAGGGACCTGCTGCAAGAGCTATGGTGTCAATTTAATCGTTCCAGCATTCACACGCAAAGGATGCCAGCTTATTTCAAGTGAGAAGTGAGAAGACATTAAATGTAAACATTTTTCTCAAACATGTACAGTACTGGTGTACTTGCTGTAAACGTAACACAACTCAACATGTTTTTTAAAGGATGCAATGTTAACTATATTACATTAGAAAAGTATTTGCTAAAATGATTCATTTGTTATGTACAATAGTTGACTGTTAACCTTCTTACAAGGTTAGTTTTTGTGTGCACTATATCAGTTAATTTTGGATTAAACTACTGTTTCTATCTAAATGTCACTTTTGTCATTATCAAGTTTTTAAAGATCGTTTCCTGTCTATTTCATTATTTGTTTTCATTTACTGTATTTTATTAAAAGTTCTCAAGGTGCTTCATTTGTGAATCAGTAAAGTATTTGTCAAAAGAAATGTCAAGCTCCAGGTGCTCAGTTGGTGTCCAGATAAACATCTTGCAGCTCAAAAGTCCAAAGCAACATCATTGTTAGCTGGATGCAATGTTAACTATATTACATTAGAAAAGTATTTGCTAAAATGATTCATTTGTTATGTACAATAGTTGACTGTTAACCTTCTTACAAGGTTAGTTTTTTGTGTGCACTATATCAGTTAATTTTGGATTAAACTACTGTTTCTATCTAAATGTCACTTTTGTCATTATCAAGTTTTTAAAGATCGTTTCCTGTCTATTTCATTATTTGTTTTCATTTACTGTATTTTATTAAAAGTTCTCAAGGTGCTTCATTTGTGAATCAGTAAAGTATTTGTCAAAAGAAATGTCAAGCTCCAGGTGCTCAGTTGGTGTCCAGATAAACATCTTGCAGCTCAAAAGTCCAAAGCAACATCATTGTTAGCTGGACCTGGAGATGTGGATTTTTAATGCTTAGACTGGGCTTTATGTTTGTTTAAATAAAGTGTCCCACCTCTCTTAACATAACAGGACCAACCTTGTTAATGTGAAGATACTAATAAGCTTCAGAGCTTTTCAGATTGCTCATCGCTTCGCCATCTGAAGCAACTGTCAAAGTAGCTAAGTATGCTAGTAGCTAAACATGCTAGTGTACGTTATTTTCGGCCACTTCTTCAAGTCGTCCTCCCACCCCTCAACAGCTGTAGGTAGCGGTAAAACAATATCTCTACATTTGAGTTGTGATAGTTTGTGTTCCCACATATTTTATGACCTAAAACCTCTGACGAAAACCGGTTAGCGCGTTGCTAGCGTGTAACAAAAGTGCCGGTTCTGACTTTCAGCGGAAGTCGTTCACATAATTCGCGCAAGGCATCATGGGGCGTAGGAATAAGGTGGATACAAATAAGCTCCATTTACCATGGGGACACGTGAGTAGTCTTTATTTTGCCTTGACTGCGGTTTTGTTGCCATTGTTGTGGCTCTGTCCGCTTTTAGGAGGCAATTACCATGCGAGGACAACACGTGGGTAAGTATTACTACTTTATTGTGTAGCCAGCTGTGTTCTGGTCTTGTTTACGTTGAGGCGAGCGTTCGCGCACCTTCCATGAACTATTCATAAACGCTTCTACCGAAGTTTATTGTGTAACCAGCTGGGTTTCTGGCCTTGTTTACCTTAAGAATGCGAGCGTTCGCGCACCTTCCATAAACTATTCGGTTGGGTTGAGCTAGCGGTGCTAGACTCTTTGAGTTTGGCCTTGTTTTTGTTGGTGAAAGCTAGCGTTAGCACCCGCTCCCAATTCACTTGTCGCCAACCTTGTAAATGGTTCTGAGCTAGCAGTGCTAGTCTCCTTAATTTTCTTGGCCTTGTTTGTTATTGGTGAAGGCTAGCGCCCGCTCCCAATTCACTTTTCGCTAACCTCACAAACGGTTGGTTTGAGCTAGCGGTGCTAAGCTCTCTGGATTTTGGCCTTGTTTTTTTAATTGGTGATAACTAGCGTTTCTCACACCCTCTCCCAATTCACTTTCACCAACCTCATATACGGTTGGGCTGAACTAGCGGTGCTAGTCTGGGTTTTGGCCTTGTTTTTTTATTTGGTGAAGGCTAGCGTATCTCGCAGCCTCTCCCAATTCACTTTGCTAACCTCATACATGGTTGGACTGCGCTTCTGTTGGTGAAGGCTTGCGTCCACACACCCTCTCCCTGTTCATTTTTTCGCCAGCCTGATTCTCTATTGGTGAAGGATAGCGTCAGCGCACCCTCTCCCAATTCATTAATTTTGCCTGATTCATTGCCAACCTCAGTCTCGGTTGGGCTTAACTTCTGTTGGTGAAGGCTAGCCTCTGTGCACCCTCTCCCACTTCACTTTTATTGGTGAAGGCTAGCGTCTGCGCACCCTCTCCCAATTCACTTTTGGCGAGCCTGGTTCTCTTTTGGTGAAGGCTAGCGTCCGCGCACCCTCTCCCAATTCATTTTTCGCCAACCTGGTTCTCTATTGTTGAAGGCTAGCGTCCACGCACCCTCTCCCAATTTTGGCCTCCTTCCCCTACAGTATGGACGGCTCTCACTGCTGTGCTGACTGTGGGGCTGTGCTCCAGGCAGAGGACGGTCACGACCTGTGTCCTACCTGCCTTGGACATGACCATCTGGTGGAGGCCTTGTCGGAGAACCCCTGCATGAACTGCAGCTTCATGCCTCGTTCTGTACGAGTGGCTCGGCTGGCCCAGCTCTGCCCCAAGCTCGGCGGTGACCTCCCACCATCTGGGCAGGAGGCTCTACCCAAGCGCTCGAAGCGTCGGACTGAGGCTGCAGTCCCTGTGGCCCCTCCTAGAAAGAGATGAGCCAAGTCTGATCGGGGTCTTTCCACAAGAGTGGAGTGACTGTCCGCTTAGTTGGCGGAAATGAAGCCCCTCTTGCAGGCACGCCAACTGGGGGCTGAGCCAGTGGCAATTACTGGACTCTCCTCCCCACCCATGCCCGAGCTGGCTACGGAGGAAGATGACTTGTCCTTGGCTGCCTTGGCCTCTCATTTTTTAGGTGATGAGGAGGAACAGTCGGTCTCTGTGACTGGTTCCTTTTCTTCATCTAGGAGTGGAAGTAGTGAGTCAGGTGCCGGTTCTATGTAGGACGTCATGCATCTGGCCCTGGCTCAACTGCAGCTGGACATCCCGTAACCAGAGGGGTCTATCTCGGGAAGTGCCTTATTCAGGCGCGGACAGGCCCCTCCTTCCTTTTTTGTCCCTCCGTCAGAGGAGTACTTGAAGGAGTTACATGGCTGCTGACGTGACCCAAGGGCCCAGGCGCGCCTCTCTGCAGATGCCCGAGGGCGGCGGCCATGCATGAGCCAGCTGCGGCAGGCCTCGATCACATGCCGTCGATTGAACCTGCTGTTACCTCGCTCATTGTATCACCAGAGGCAGCCTTGCGCAATGATGTCCGGTGCCCACGACCTCAGTGTCGTATCACGGACGACTTGCTCTGCAGAGCCTATCATGCCGAAGCGCGTGCTGGCTGCCTTGGCAATTCCTTGGCACACTTCTTGTGTGCCCTCTCCGCGTCCCTTCAGAGCACCAGTGGTGCAACAGCGGCGATGGGCTTTAGTGATGCACCGCTTCAAGGGTTTGCGTTGATGACGAGGGAATTGGGGCACGTGATATCCTTCTTGGTCCAAGCCCGCCGACAGGTCTGGTTGGCACAGTCAACTTTGGCCGAACCTTGCCGTAGATCCCTCCGTGATCTTCCATTGGTGCAAGGGGATATGTTCAGACCGGCTGCCTTGGATACGCTCGAACGGACCATCCAAGCACAACAGACGAGACAGCAACTTTCAACCCTTAGCAGGGCAATGCCCCCTCCACTTCCTCGGCATCCCCCGGTGGTTCCCGGCTTTCGGCCGCCTTAGGGCCCTTGCCCTCGTGTGGCTTGGCAGAGACCACATAGGTCCTTTCGTGAATCGGTCTGCCAACCAGTTGGACAGGTCCAGGCCATGGTCTCTGGTCGTCGCCCCCCCACGGCCCCTAGGGGCCGTGGAGGGAGACTGTGATACCACCAGACCGACTGTCGGATATTTCTCCCACCAGTAGCTCAGGTACTAGGCTTATCACGCCAGGGACGCATGGGTGGTTACCACTCTGACCCATGGTTACCGGCTACAGTTCCGACGGCGGCCTCACATCTCACACCGGGTCAAGATGACTGTAATCACCGACCGGTGAAAGCCCGAGTACTAGACATGGAGCTTTCCATCCTCCTGGCCAAGGGTGCAATCGAGGTAGTGAACCCTCTGCAACAACCCAGAGGCTTTTACTCAACTTACTTCCTTGTGCAGAAGAAGACGGGCGGCTTTCGTCCCATTTTGGATCTGAGGGACTCAACCAATATTTAAAGGTAATGCCCTTCCACATGCTCACGACAGTAGAGGTCCTTCAAGCTGTCACAGAGGGAGAATGGTTCACATCTATAGACCTGACTGATGCTTATTTTCATGTGCCTATTGCGGCGGAAAATTGTTGCTTTCTCAGGTTTGCATATTGAGTCGCCACTGGCAGTTCCGGGTACTCCCATTCGGGCTCTCTTTCCCCGAGGGTGTTCACTCTGTGTGTGAGGGCAGCCCTATCTCCCCTGCAGGTCAACGGCATGAAGGTTCTGCCGTACCTGGACGATTGGCTTCTATGCACCCAGTCTCGGGCCTGTACCATTCGCGACACAAATCGCCTACTCGCTCACGTGTCCCAGTTGGACCTCAAGGTCAATACAGTAAAGAGAAAAGCTACCTGCTACCTTCGCAGACTGTCACCTTTCTTGGAGTGGTTCTGTTCCGGGAGAGTGGTCCCTCCACAGCGACGTAGTGTGGATGATCTGGGACCGTTTTGGTCAAGCGGAAGTTGACCCGTTTTCAACAGAGGAGTCAACCCAGTGTCCCTTATGGTACTTCCATACGGGGGCGTCTGGTGCACTGGGCTGGGATACGCTGGCTCACCCTTGGTCAAGGGTACTTCTTTATGCCTATCCATCCCTTTCTCTGATTTGGCCAACCCTTCACAGAGTCCTAGCAGAAGGCCACAGATGGCTATTGGTGGCCCCATATTAGCCAACACAACCATGGTTCCAGCTACTGCGAGGTTATGTCTGGGTGTTCCGTGCCGTCTTCCGACCAGGAGGGACTTGCTGTCTCAGCTGGGGGGTTGCTATGGCACCCCAATCCTCAACGTCTTCAGCTGTGGCCGTTGCAGGGCCAGGACAGCAGCCGACTGGAGTTTCAAGCCCTATTGGACTTACCATCTTGGGCGCCAGGGCACCTTCTACTCATTAGCAATACGAAAACAGGTGGCGTCCGTTTTCACAATGGTGTACTGATCACAACGAGGACCCAGTTTCCTGTGTAGTACCTACCATTCTGGAGTTTCCCCAGTCTCTCCTTGGTAAGGGTTGCTCTCCTTCGACGTTTAAGGTCTATGTAGCAACAATAGGTTATTGTCTAGTTTTTTTAATGCTGTACCGTTCAGAACCAGCGTCTTGCTCCAGTAAGCAGATGACACCATTCAGACAGGGATTCTGACGGGTTTTTAGTCATTTTATTATTTCGTAAGACACTTCGAAGACATTCCTGAAGGATGAGACATGATTTTGGTTCATGGCTAATCACACCGGCATCAATGAACGGACGATGGGCAGTCATAATCTTGTCTCTCTCTTTCTACGTGGTGCCCGCAGGTTGCACCCGCCGAAAGTTACTCGAGCGCCAAGTTGGGACCTGCCCTTGGTTCTCAAAGCTCTGTGCCACCCTCTGTTCGAGCCCTTGACACAAGTAGACCTGAAGTGGCTTTCATGCAAGACAGCCTTTCTGCTGGCTATTGCCTCAGCAAAGAGGGTTGGTGAGTTGCTTACCTTTTCAATCAACCCCTCATGTCTCAGGTGGGGCCCTGAGGGCTCTGGTGTTACCTTGTGGCCAAACATTGCTTTTGTACCAAAGGTCTTACCACTCTCACCGTAACCAACCATTAAGGCTGGCACGTTTTCAACCTACGCCTGACGAGGGGTCTGGATTGCTGTGCCCATTGAGAGCACTGGAGGAGTATGTTGCAGCTACTGCTGTTATACGGCACTCAGATCAGCTGTTTGTGTTACGGGGACCCTAGACTGGGCTACCCTCTTTCCAAGCAGCGCCTCTCCCACTGGATCGTGGACGTCATCTGCCACGCCTACGCAGCAGGGCACCATCCCCTGCCAGTCAGCGTGAAGGCACACTCTACCAGGAGTGTTTCCGCTTCTTGGGCTGCCTTGAGAGGGGTCTCACTGGAAGCAATATGTACTGCTGTATCATGAGCTTCTCCAAGCACGTTCACCAGGTTCTACAAGGTTAACATGGTCAACCCTCATCCCCTGGGCCAGGTTCTTCTGCAAGGGTACCCTGGGCTTCCTCAGTGAGGTACAGTATGTGCTCAGGATTCCTTGTGACATTGTTATTAGTCATTCCCTGCTTTCAGCACCGCCCTCTGGCGGTCAGGAGGGATGAAATAGAATGAAAGTTACGAATGTAACTATGGTTCTATGAATCCCGGATGACCGCCAGAGCTTCTGTCACTCAGAATTCTTGCTTTACGCGAGAAGATTCTGTAGGACTGAATTAATGGATAACGCTAGGCTATGTAGCCTCTTGATTGCTTATCCGGTCACACCTATGTGACATCGTTGATATAATTACTCGAACAGCGCATGCGCGAAGGGTATATTCCGTGCTTTCAGCACCGCCCTCTGGTGGTCATCCGGGATTCATAGAACCGTAGTTACATTCGTAACTTTCGTTTTCATTACGGTAGTTGTCAGTTATAATCATCAACATTAAAATAAATAAACAAACATTTGAAATATATCAGTCTGTGTGTAATGAATGAATATAATATACACGTTTGACTTTTTGTTTGGAATTAGTGAAGGTGGTTCTGGATTTAAATCCTCTTTAGGATCTTACTGTTAAGTGGATCTGAAGTATTATTTTTGTAATCAAACCACAACTTTGAGCCACATGTTGAACCTTCACTAACACCAACATCTCAAAGGTCAGGAATGTCCAACAGTAATTTCCAGCCATGGCCATAAACTTTATGAAAACACACAAATCAGTTAAATACACAGACTTCACTCTTCATCCATGAACTCTGGCCTCTTTCTGGATATCTGAACTGGAATGGTTCATTTAAACTGGTTGGTTTAAAGCACAAATCACAAGAGGAGGCTTAAAGACGGAGTGGTCTTGTCCATTTCACAGAACCGGCTTCTGAATAAACCAACTATGCATGAACAAAGTCTTCTGACCATCACCTCCTGCTGTGTGGAATAAAAACACGAGACAAGGTTACAGTCTAGTTTTTTTAATGCTGTACCGTTCAGAACCAGCGTCTTGCTCCAGTAAGGAGATGACACCATTCAGACAGGGATTCTGACGGGTTTTTAGTCATTTTATTATTTCGTAAGACACTTCGAAGACATTCCTGAAGGAGGAGACATGATTTTGGTTCATAAAACATTAATGCCTAACGAGACAAAAAACATTTACGAATCATAAACGCAAACAATATAAACAATCTTATATATAAAACATAGCAGGCGTAATAAATATTAAACAGAACACAAATAAACTCAAAGTAAACAGTTAACCTATTTGGTTTGGGTAATGTTTGGAGTAATTACTGATCTGAGAAAGCTCAAGCTCTGCAGTCACTCGTTAAAGAAAAATCCACTCCAAACTTTACCTTCAAGCTCCTAAAGTTACGTCAGAAAGAAACACGAGCCGGTGTGACTTCCTGTTCCACATCGTTTGTTCCTCAAGCCGTTTTCTGTTTAGTGCCTAAAATACATGGAAACGGCTTCAGGCGCTCCGTTGGAGGCGGCAGGTCAGCGCAGCGTTCAAAGACCTTGGATCAGTGAAGGAGCTTCACGCTCTAGAAGCAGAAATGTGATTTTTGGACCACATCGTTTTGGTCTTTTTGTTTTGCGGGGCTGCACACGTCTCCCGTCTTTGGGCGAGTTAGCAGGTTCACAGGAAGTGGGGATCAATTTGGTTCAGTCGAAAATCCATGCTATGTGCCATTCAAACTCATTCACACACTCGCACACACACACACATCTGTACACAAAGATCAACGTGTGGCTGTAAAGTCACTCTGAAGTGATTTTGCTACTTAAAGAAAACTGTGCAATTATTTATTCTTGTTGATGCAAACCAGGAGTAGTGCACGTGTCAGGAGGTCACCACTGATGCTTCCGTTCCTTTTTCCTTTTCATGCAGCCACAACAAGTTCTGGCGTCCATCTCTTGGACTCAGGACTGAAGCTCCTCCTGCGTGGGGGACGGGGGGTGAAGTGGTCAGACCTCTTCCTGGACGTCTCCTTTCAACCCCCATAATGCTACTTCTGTTGCAAAGTGCAAGCAGTAACTGCCTCTCCCTTTTATTGGAGGAAGTCAGAAATCAATGGCAAGAAAAACTAAACAGAATCGTTGACGTTTAAGTGTAAAAAAAACTCTGTCCAAAAGAACAAGAGGAAGGGAGAGGGCAGTGAGAGGAAAGAGTGCGTCTGTAGGTCCACCCACACTAAAACAAGTGTTGCTGCTCCTTTGGTAGTTAGACCTCCCTGGAACAAGAAGAAGACATCATGAAGCCTGTTGCCATGACGAGGCTGAAGCAGCGTGATGATGCAACACTTACGATGCGGTCAGCGTGGAGTTGAGGACCAGGGTGGTGCGTATCCTGTACAGCTGGGCGAGGGTCAGCTTCTTGTGCTGCTGCGCTGGACCTCTCCTCTTCTTGCGTGACATTTCTGCTGAGTCAGCGCTCGCCTTAGACTGGCAGCTCCGCCCTGAGCGGCCAGACGAAACCTGCGGGGTGTCCTGGCGCAGTCCGGCGGGAGCTCTGTGGACGTGCACGGCCTGCGCCCTGCTCAGGCCGACTCCGAGTTTGTCCGAGAGTGTTCTAGTGCTTAAACAGTCCTCTGAGCAGTGGAGGCTGCTGCGCCGCAGCGAGGACAGGCTGCGGCTGTGTGCCAGCGAGGACGTGTCCGTGTCCTCGCTGTGCGACTCCTGGGAGTCAGAGCTGGGGGAGTGCATGCGAGAGACGGGGTCATCTCCGTGGACACGCTGCAGGAGGTTGTCCTCGGAGCGGGACAAAGTGAAAGAAGATAACCTCTGCAGGCACTTGAGTCTGGACTGCACAGGAGGCCGCCGGCGAGGCTTCAACTGGACGACAGACAGCTGGGAGCCCCGTGTGGCCTCCTCCTCCTCTGTTTCTGCCTCACCCAGCTCCACCTCCTCAACTCCTTCCTCTCCCTCACTCTGGACGGGCTGTAGCTGCAGCTCACGTTGGAGGCACTCCGGGGAGAGGGTACCATAGGCACTGTCCATAGAGAGCGATCGAAGCTGGGGCTCCAGCTCGTCGGTGTCGGGGCCCCCCCCAGGGCTGTGCTCAGAGGACACACTGGCGTGGTCCCTGTGAGCAGACTGCTGGACGTCAGACCTTTCAGATGAGGACGAGTCGTCCCGGTCAGAGTCTTTGTCAGAGCTGCCTTCGAGGTTGGAGTCGGCGGGAGGGAGCTGCTGGTGCTCAGCAGGCTCGTCCACGTCCATCACTGACAGGGTCTCAGTGGAGCCATCTGATTGGCTGAAAGAGAGAAGCGGGTGATTAAAAGATGTTTCTTTAGGTTGATGCAGATTTCAGCTGGACATCAAGAGAGAAAACTTTACTGGTCCTCAACAAATCTTCATGAACTATTTAAACCCAACTAAACCACAAGGCAGAATCAACGTGAAAAACTACAAAACGCTCATTGAAGACTCAGTAACTCGGAGAAGCATCTTTAGCTGTGAATAGCAAACAACCATCAGGGTGCTAACGATCCATCGTTAGGCTGATGGTCCTCCTTGATCATGTGAGCAGCTGGTTTCAGCTGTCATCAGCAAACTGGTTGATCCACTGTGAGAGGGTGCTATTTATAAGACTGAGCTGAATACAGCAGCTCTGACTGAGGAAGTCTTTCAGACAAAAGACGAAACGTTTCTACAGTTTTTTTTGTTGTTTTGTATTTTAAATGTCCAGAGGACCAGACTTAGCTTTTTTAGATTTTTCTACCTGGATTATTGAGCATGCATCAGGCTATCTTCAGCTGCAGCACCTTCAGCTGCAGCACCTTCAGCTGCAGCACCTTCAGCTGCAGCACCTTCAGCTGCAGCACCTTCAGCTGCAGCACCTTCAGCTTCTTAAACCTCAGTGTTCGTTCTCTGTACAAACATTTCACTTCACATTGTTGTAGAGACACTTTGATTCTTACAAACATTCACGTGTCCCACTGCAGGTCCAGCTGTGAAGAGAACCACGCAAGCCCGCATCATCACACCTCCTTCTCTGTGCGTGACAGCTGCTACGAGGTGTGGTGCTTATATCGCTTGATCTAAACATCTCTGCTGTTTTAAATACAGTAGGTTGTTGCACAAGTCTTACTATAGAATGATAAACTAAATAGTTTATTATTAAATAACTGCTTCTCTAAGGTTACTGCTGATGACTTGCCACCTTGGAATGGTGTCAGCTGTAAACGTCTGATTTGAGGTGATCAAACATTTTGATGATTGGGTGATTAAAGGTTTGATCACTTCTTTGCCTCTTAAATCCCAAGAGAGCTGTACAGATACATTTACTTTTCAATACACCGATTTTGTATTTGAACCAATTGTTACCTAATAAATGACATGCGTGTCATTTTGTTGTTGATTACAGGTTTTATGTACCAAATTAAAAAACCCTGGAAAATAATTCTTCATTTACATAATACATTAAATTTAAAGCTTTGACCATAAATGTCATTTTATAATAGAATTTTAAGTTCAACATTTATTTCTGTGAATGTGTGATTTGTAAAAGCTGTACTTCAAGTTCTGCTCGTTCTTGTGCTGCAGGACTGGAGAGCTTGAAGTGGAGTTGCTGCTCTCCTCCTCCTCCTCTTCCTCCTCCTCCTCCTCCGTACATCTCTTCTGAATGTCCTGCTGTCGGAGGTCCTCCTGGGTGCGCAGCCTCTGCAGCTGGTTCTGAAGAGGAGCGATGTTGCAGCGTTACAACACGAAACAGCTGCAGGGTCACAAACTGCATGTGCGCGCTCCAACCTGAACGTTGCAGATCGCATCGATCCAGCTTCGCCCCTGGGTGGCGCTGCTTCAAGTTCTGCTCGTTCTTGTGCTGCAGGACTGGAGAGCTTGAAGTGGAGTTGCTGCTCTCCTCCTCCTCCTCTTCCTCCTCCTCCTCCGTACATCTCTTCTGAATGTCCTGCTGTCGGAGGTCCTCCTGGGTGCGCAGCCTCTGCAGCTGGTTCTGAAGAGGAGCGATGTTGCAGCGTTACAACACGAAACAGCTGCAGGGTCACAAACTGCATGTGCGCGCTCCAACCTGAACGTTGCAGATCGCATCGATCCAGCTTCGCCCCTGGGTGGCGCTGTTGGCTTGAAAAGTGTAGGCTGCTACTGCGCTGTTGAACTCATTGAGGTAGATGAGGATGAAAGAGCCTGAAGAACAAAACAGGAAACACGTCACTACATTTCCAGCACATGAACTTCTTCATGCTGAGCTTTTTGTCCGTGTTCATCAACATTTGGTTTTGGATCTTTTGAAGGATGTCCTGCTTTTCTCCGATTCATGTTTCCAGATAAAACAGGACATTTGGATCCTAAATATTGAATCTAGACCACAACAATCAGATGAAACCAACACCAGAGGGCTCACCGGGATCTTTGAGTTCTTTACAGACGAAGTTGTGAATGAGGAGCGGCTGACGGATGATTTTAACCTTCTCCACTCGTTTCACTGGTTTAGTGATGAGCAGCAGGTCGGTGAACAGGAAACAGTAGACCTCCATCTGCGGGGCGAGAGTCAGAAACCAGGTGGAAGTTCAAAAGCAAGGCGCTCACGGTGTGTGTGTGGAAGAAGTGGTGTGACTCAGTCGCACCCTGCTGTCTTTGCCCTCCTTCATCCTCAGCGCTCCCTCCAGGTGCAGCTGTCGAGTCTCTTTTGGAGAAGTTCCTCTCATGGGAGCCATGAGATCGAAGTGGTTGTACTCTTTGAGGATCTGAGCAGGAGGAGACAACAAAGAAAGAAAAATAAAAGCATGAAGCTCCATTTCACACAGATTTGAACGTGGTGGATGTTCATGGATCGTTTCTTGCCTTCTCCACCTCCTCGCTGCTGCCCTCCACCGCCTCGTAGGAGTCTATGCGGGCGGAGATGGTGGCCAGCTTCTGCTGGTCCTGACGCTGACGCATCTTGAGGTCCACGCTGTTGATGAAGTCCTCCACTGTGACCACCTTTAGGAGGAAAAGCACTCGAGTCAGTTGTGCTGCGTAACGTTGACCATGTTCACACAACACCATGTTGGCTTCCTGTCTGCTGCAGCGCTGATTTCAAGATGGTATTGTTCCTTTTGAAGGCTCTTAATGGTCTGGCTCCAGTTTATCTCCAGGATATTTTAAAGCACCGGTCTGTTTTAGAAGACTGAGCTAAAACAACCATGTACTTTTAGCTGTTTTAAAGGCTCACCCATAGCTCTGCGTACGTCCATACGCCGCTGTACGCACGTACCATGCAGAGCTACAAGCGTATCCCCACAGGGCATGTACGCACAAAGCTCAATTTTTACGACCACATACGCAAACGCAGTGTCACACAATAAACTGCCCGGCGCGGGACTGTTTTGTATGCGACACAAATGTATTAAATTCCTCTTCTTCATCCCTGATCTGGACTTTTTGTTTTTTTTTTTTGCCAAAAGTCAAGTGATCTCTTCCTCCTCCGTTGACTCCATGACTGAAATGATGAGAAATGAATGAATTTGTCACGAGTGAATTAAACTCAGGTCCAGCGTGGCTGCGGGAGGTTCTGCAGATTTCCTGGTGTGCTGGTCTGATGTGTGGGCTGCAGGACCAGCGCTCCCTGTTTTATTTTTTTAGAACTTTTTATTAACATATAAACACAGAACACCGCTGCGGCTGCCAGCTGCGCCTCCCCCCGACCCGTCAATCAATTCAGTAGGCGTGTCAGCAAATGACCAATCAGCGACCTCAATTTGTCCCGTAGGTAAACGCTCTGGGCTGCAGCTGCTCAAATGACGTCAAGAATTTGGTGCGAACGTGCGAGAATGTACGCTGAGCAGTGGGGGTGAACTGTCTGCGTACAGCACGCACGTACGGACAGAGCTATGGGTGAGCCTTAACATCTAAAACAGGACTATTCAACTAAATCACTCAGGGGGCACAGCTACTGAAAGAGTTCAGGGCTATTGTCATTAATTAAAGTTGTTTTATGGTTTAAAATCTAGTTTTATTTTAAAATGAACCCACTGGTGGGCCCAACTGAGCACACCATGGACCTGATGTGGCCCCCGGGCCACCAGTTGAAAAGCTGAGTGGATGGTCTCAGTCTTAACTCTGGTGACGTGTGGATTGATAAGTCTTCTCTTCATCTTCCAGTGCTTCCTTGATTTGTCACTTTATTCCTTGAATGTAATTTGAGATCAAAGGGCTCTCAGCAGCCCAGCTGTGAGGTTTGGTGTGGACGTGCTCACCATGCTGCTGATGGTGTCGCGGGCTGCTGGATCATCCGTTTTCTTCAGAACGCTCTTCAGCAGGAGAGGGTATTTGGTGAGCCTCTGGTGAGGCTTGGCCAACATGTCAGCCAGCTTCAGACGGTTGCACTGCTCATGGGTCTCTGCCCACTGGACAGAGTCACACACAGACAGGAGGTCAAGCAGCAGAAGTGAAGCGGAGAACAAGGCTGACACAGGAACACTCACCGTCACGTAGGTCTTGAAGAGCTCGTTGTCCCTGAGAAGTGTGCGCATGTACTCCATGCAGCCCTCCTCCTCCATGCAGTAACGGATGTAGGGCTGGAACCTGGAGCCGAACTGAACACACACACACACACACACACACGCCGTCACTTTTATCACGGCATCAACTAATAAAGATTTGTTTGGTTCAGTGCGACTCCAACTCACCGTCCTGAAGCCGTCGTAGAGGCGGGTGGGGTCGAGCAGGGCCCGGGCCTTCCTGGCCTGCTCCAGGACCGGGACCATGACCTGGTTCCACAGAGACGTGTGGAGGCCGACGATCTCCTGGATATTACTGAACAGCCTGTTGGGCTCCACCTCTGCCAGCAGGCCGCTCTCCTGCAGGTTGAGCAGCCCACACAGGAACAGCTGGCGGGACAAACAGTTCCACATGTTAAGGGCGAGATACACTCGCGCGTCCTCACGATACGCCAATACGCAGCGTACGTATGCCCCGTACGCAGCGTAGCCCCGCGTAGCCCCTCAGGGCAAGTACGCGCAAAGGTATTTTTTTACTACGCATACGCGATTCGCATACGCGATGCGCGGTGTCTGACCTAAACTTCCCCGGCTCCGGACTGTTTTGTATGTTACACAAATGAAATAAATTCCTCTTTTTTATCGCTGATCGGGCCTTTTCTTTTGTTTTTTTGCCTAAAGTCAAGTAACCGCTTCTTCCTCCGTTCACTCGATGAATGAAATGAATGAATTCAGGTCCTACCTGGGTGCGCGATGTTTTATATATTCCCTGGTGGGCTGTGGTGGGCTGTGGGCTGCAGGAAAAGCACTCCGTGCTCAGCTGCTCATATTACAACAAGGAGAACGCGAGTGTTTGGAGCGAAAAACTACCGGAAGTGACGATCGGAAGTGACGGTACGGAGGAAATGACGTAGAATTTGGAGCGAAAACACGAGAATCTACGCGAGAACATCAGCCGAGCTGTAGCAGAGGCTCCGTATACGCGCGTATACGGGCATATACGCGCGTATACGGAGTCTGCTTCACTGTATCTCGGCCTTTAGAAAGAGCAGGAAGACATTCAAACTACAGATTAAATACACCGTTTCCTCAGTCGAGGCCTCAAGGTACTGTTACACAACATGGACTTCATTGTGCTTGTTATCTGTCAGAACACAACCATCACAAGCAGAACATGAACTTTGTTCTTACATCCGTGATGACTCGAAGCTTCTTGATGTAGGTGGCCTCCGTGTGCAGCAGCTCCCAGATGGCCTCCTGCTGGTGGAACTGCCGCCGCGGCAGCATCTGCACCAACACACACACCACACACACACACAGTGAGCACCTCCAACAGCATGTATATGCTAAA
>JBBPBX010041889.1:0-11534 GCA_038048925.1 Garcialebias charrua | reverse complement strand
TATATATATATATATATAAAGCATTTATTAATTTACTTTTGTGGATCCCCAAGCACCAGATTGCGGACCCTCGGGAACCCCAGTTTGAGAGCCACTGCCCTAGGGGACCGCTGTCAAAAGTGGTAGTACGGTTTGTATTTAGAGCTACAGCTAAACAGGAATGTTCTTAAGACAATGTAAATCTGGAGATCTTTGGCCAAAATGCCACACTGAGGAAACGATAAACAAATGCAGCATATCATCACTGCAAACACAAGCCAACTGTCAACACGGTAGTGGATTTGAGGACTGATGGTTTGGGCTTATTTTAGTCACACTTTGATGATAGCACAAAGACTCCTGTGTCACAACTTATCCCTTTTCAAATGATCCGTTTGACAAAATCTGAGCTAGAGAAGTTAATTGTATTTTACAAATCGGATTCAAAAAAAGTTGGGACACTAAATAAATGAATAAACAAATTGTGAATAAAAACTGAATGCAAAAATGTGGAGGTGCTAACATCTAATATTTTATTCAGAATAGAACACACATCACAGATCAAAAGTTTAAACTGAGAGAATGAATCATTTTAAGGGAAAAATATGTTGTTTCAAAATTTCATGGTGTCAACAAATCCCAAAAAAGTTGGGACAAGTCCATTTTTACCACTGTGGCATCCCCCCGTCTTCTTAACAGACGTCTGGCGACAGAGGAGACCAGTTTCTCAAGTTTAGAATGCTCTACATTCATGTCTAATACAGGCCTCTAACTGTTCAATCGTCTTGGGCCTTCTTTGTCGCACCTTCCTCTTTATGATGCACCAAATGTTCTCTATAGGTGAAAGATCTGGACTGCAGGCTGGACATTTCAGTACCGGATCCTTCTCCTACGTAGCCATGATGTTGTGATTGCTGCAGAATGTGGTCTGGCATTATCTTGTTGAAAAATGCAGGGTCTTCCCTGAAAGAGATGACGTCTAGATGGGAGCATATGTTGTTCTAGAACCTGAACATAGTTCTCTGCATTAATGGTGCCTTTCCAGACATGCAAGCTGCCCATGCAACCCCATACCATCAGTGATGCAGGCTTCTGAACGGAGCGTTGATAACAACTTGGGCTATCCTTGTCCTCTCTGGTCCGGATGACATGGCGTCCCAGTGTTCCATAAAGAACTTCAAATCGTGACTCATCTGACCACAGAACAGTCTTCCATTTTGCCACACTCCATTTTAAATGACCCCTGGCCCAGTGCAAACGTCTGAGCTTGTGGAGCTTGCTTAGAAATGGCTTCCTCACCACTCAACACCGAGTTGCTCCCGGTAGGACAGGCAGCGCCTTGCAAGGCAGTCTACTACTGGTGTATGAATGTGTGTATGAATGGGTGTATGGTCGGTACTGTGAGGTGCTTTAAAGGGACCCTCAAAGGGGGCTGGAAAGTGCTATATAAAAGCTCCATTTACCATTCCTCTTTGCACTGTAGAGTTTCAGCTGGCAATGGTGGATTGTGTTCACTGACAATGCTTTCTGGAAGTATTCCTGAGCCCATTCTGTTATTTCCTTGCCAGTGGCATTCCTGTTTGAGGTGCAGTGACGTTTAAGGGCCCGGAGAGCACGAGCATCCAGTAGAGTTTTGCGACCTTGACCCTTACGCACAGCGATTGTTCCAGATTTTCTGAATCTTTTGATGATTTTATGCACGGTTGATGATGATAACTTAAAAGTCTTTGCTATTTTATGCTGGGTAACACCATTCTGGTATTGCTGCACTATCTTTCTGTGCAACAATGGTGGAATTGTAGCCTGGTTAAAACCAGACCCTTGTCCTTCACTTCGCTTCTGGCTAGGGTCTGGACTTTCTGTTATAGAGAAACGATTCTTGCTGGAGGCGTGGCCTCTGCTGATGGCTGCTCCCCCGTGGTCTGCTGAACTTGACTTCAGCTCCACCTCCTGCTGAATTTTCTCTCGCTGCCGTTGCTCTGTGTTTATATGTTAATAAAACGTCCTAATAAAATAAAATAAAACCATGGAGCGCTGGTCCAACACACCAGAAGACCAGGAAATCTGATGGGACTCGGGCAGCAACGTAAAACCTGACTTTAATTCTCTCGTGACAACCTGAGGCATTTCCTTGTTCATTTCACTCAGCGGAGGGTGAGGAGGAGGAGGAGGAGGGAGGAGGGAGCGATTACTTGACTTTTGGGGAAAAAAACAAAAGAAAACTCCAGATAAGGGATTAAGAAGGGGAAATTAATAAATTTGTGTCACATAATCAAAAAAAGGCGTTCAATACAGGATCAACTGGACTTTATTTGTTGCAGAAAACGTTTTGACTTCTGTCCAGAAGTCTTTTTCAATTCTGAATGAACTTCTCGTTCTCACAGCTTCCATTCAGAATTGAAAAAGACTTCTGGACAGAAGTCGAAACGTTTTCTGCAACAAATAAAGTCCAGTTGATCCTGTATTGAACGCCTTTTTTGATTTCATCATGTCCTGGACGACTGAGAATCTTCACCAGCATATTTGTGTCACATATAAAACAGTCCTGCATCGCTTTGCATCGCTTTGAATGAGAACATGCGAATGCTCGCTGGCTGCGCTGGGACAGGTGGGGGCGTGGGTTAGGGGCCAAAAACTCTGTCCCTTCTGTTCTCTGATTGGTCCGGTCAAAAATCTACCAGATAAATCGTTGTCTATGAGAGAAGTCCCAGACTGTGCAGTGAAGGGAAATGAGAATTGAGCGGAGCTGTGCAGGAAGGCGAGGGCCAGGCTAGTGGAATTGGTGATCCTCTTACCATCTTGGCTTCTGAGAGACACCGACACTCTGAGAAACTCTTTTTATACCCAATCATGTTGTCAATTGACCTAATTAGTGTTAATTGGTCTTCCAGCTGTTCGTTATATGCTCCTTTTTCCAACCACTTACCTTGTCCCAACTTTTTTGGGATTTGTTGACACTGTGAAATTTTGAATCAACATATTTTTCCTTTAACATGTTACATTTACTCAGATTAAACTTTTGATCTGTCATCTATGTTCTATTACGAATAAAATATTGACATTTGCCATCTCCACATCATTGCATTCAGTTTTTATTCACAATTTGTTTAGTGTCCCAACATTTTTGGAATCCGATTTGTATTTTTAAATATGCCCCAATAAACAAACCTTATCATTTTTACTTTCCATATTTTATCGTTATACTTGTAATTTTAAAAGAAGAAAGCTTCATTTTTAGACATTAACACAGGAAAATATGAAGACTAAAGGAAAAGGTGATTTCAAACTGAATATACAATACAAGTATTGTTCATAGTATCACATATTATTATTTTTTAATGATTGGCTTTACATAAAGCTAAAATTTACAATTATAACTTGAAAATAAATAAAAATAAACCTTAACATGACCAATAAATCACGAGCTGTTACTGGTACTTACAATCTTCATTTTGCTCTTCTTACCATCCATCCATTATCTACCCGCTTCCTCCTTTTTCGGGTCGCGGGGGTCACTGGTGCCCATAACCAAAATAAATAAAAATAAACCTTAACATGACCAATAAATCACGAGCTGTTACTGGTACTTACAATCTTCATTTTGCTCTTCTTACCATCCATCCATTATCTACCCGCTTCCTCCTTTTTCGGGTCGCGGGGGTCACTGGTGCCCATAACAAGCCAGCACTGCGAAATGTGGGGGACACCCTGGACAGGTCTCCAGTCCATCACAGAGACACGTAGAGACAAACGAGACAAACAAACTCTCACACCTAGAGACAATTTAGAGTCACCAATCAGCCGAACATGCATGTTTTTGGTCTGTGGGAGGAAACTGCAGTACCCGGTGAAAACCCACACATGCATGGAGAGAACATGCAAACTCCACCCAGAAAGGCCCCTGGACCGGAATTTGAACCGGCAACCTTCTCTCTGAGAGGCAGCAGCTCTACCAGTTGCACCACTGTGCTGCCCACTCTTCTTACCACTGCTCATAATTTTTTAACACAGTTTTTTGGAGGGAAGTACTTTACATTACTGTACTTTTTAAAGTTTACTACAAAATAAGTGTCTAGAAAGACATGGATATGCAAAGTATAATACATCTAATACACCACACTAATATTCTCATCACAGAAGTATACAAATCTTTAATATAATCTGAGTAAAAGTCATGATTGCTATAGTTTGTCTGGGGAAAAGATCAGATAAATTACTTTTTACTTCTTTTTTGTTTATTGTGGTGTACCTTTCTAATTTTACACTATGTTTACCTCCATATTGTCTTCTCCAGACACGGCATACAGTTTTAGTAACGCTCCAAACCACAGAGCTGCTTTAGCATTATGAAGGAGTCTAGCAGTGATTACACTTCCTGAGTGAATGAGCATCACGTATGGCACATTGTAATTTGGAAGGGTGTTCCCCACAGACATGTAAATACTAAGCGGCCTTTAGCTCAGGGACAAAGGTGTATTTACTAAAGAAAAGCAGACCCCTCTGTCAGCAGCTTCTCTGTGGTTGTGGACTTCATCTGTACTATACAGTAATTAGTTCAGTGTGTAATAGAACAGGACCAGACTGCATGAACTTGGTATTTTAAGAGTGGTTTGTGTTGAGATAAGGTTTTTTGAAAGCTGATTTTTTATTTTATTTTTTTTTGCCGCTGACACAAACTGTGCCTGTGTCGTCTCACATTTGTGGTTCTGCTGCTTATCGTGTGCAAATGGCAGCCTGGAGGGATGAATAAACAGAAATGGGAGGATGATGAAGAAATGGGATGGAGGTAGANNNAAAAAAAAATAATAAAAATAAATCCACGTTTAACCTGAGGAGTTCATTTAAGAAAAAAATAGTATGTGATTTAACGTCAGAACTTTTTCACATGTTAAAAAAATAGCTTTGTTACATCTGTTTTAGTTTTGGTTAGCTTTTATTCATGTCTGTTAGGTACAAAAACAAGAAGATGGGACAGTGCTCAATGAAACATTGTGAATTTCAGTTTTAAACAAATGCTATCTCAGTATCGTTAGTGTCAATGGCAATATAAAATAATTACTGAAAAATTGCATACTGCAGTTTGTTATACTGTATGTTTATATATGTGCAAAAATCTTTTTAAAAAAAGTATTTTTTTCACATTGTCATAATGGAGTATTGTGTGTAGAATTTTGAGGAAAGACATTAATACAATTTGCAATAAGGTTGTATTAACAAACTGTGGGAAAAGTGAAGTGCTGTGAATACTTTCCAGATGCACTGTATATACCATCCAGTATTTACTTTGTTTTTCAACAACAACAATTAAAAATACAGCAATTAAGATGTACTGGAAAAGTCGAATTTTAGTCATTTCAAGTACAAGTGTCTGTGAAGAACAACATAAACAGAAAAAATAAAATCAGTAGGTTTATCTTCTTGGAATAATGAAGTATTTTACTAATTTCTGGCTACCTTTGACCCATAAAGGTCAAAGTGGGTAAAGAAAACGGATGGATGGACGGCTACACAAAATTGTACAATATTATATTATTAGTAATTACCATACTTTTTTTTTAAACCCAAAATGTTGTGTAGTTAGAGGCAAAGTTTTAAAACGTCTTGCACAGTTTAAGTGTTGAGGATAAAGCTCAAGGTACTAGGTGACTGGCATTCGGCGTGAAAAAAGAAAAATTGCCAAGTCTTTGTGCGACTAATACACTGTGGCGACCTCTGATGAAGAGAAGCCCAAAGAAGAAGAAAAAATAAAATGAAAATGCACACAGACACAGGTCTTTTGGCAGCAGTCAGAAACAACTAGCTCCTGTCTATCTTATTTTCTTGTTCTCAAATCACTCATCCAAATTCAGACAAATGAAACAACTGAAATTGAAACTTAAATTAGCAATGTCCTGATTCATGCTCAACAATCCAGGTCGAAAAATCCAGCAAGGTTAAGTCAGGTCCTCTGAATGGTTTCTTTCTGTTGAAATGTTTTGTCTTTTTATCTAAAATACTTCATCAGTCCAAGGAGCCACAACAAACACAGACTTATAAACAGCACCTTCTCATAGAGCAGGGGTGTCAAAGTCAAATACACCGAGGGCCAAAAAAACTAATTTGCTACAAGCCAAGGGCCGGACTGGTTTGATGTTTATTATAAGGGGGTGATATATTTTTTTTTCTTCTTTATGCACTCTTTTTATTCAATGTTTTCTTTTTGATTAATTTGTTTTATTTTGTCTCTTTTAAATGAATTAATAAATGAATTAAATAAAATATTAAATAGCTTTACATCTGCTAAGTTCTTGGCAAAAGCCAACACAGACATGTTCCTGCTTTTAGTATTTTACATTGTTTTATAATGTATCTGTTTATGTTTTGTTTGTTTTTTTAATACAGTTTTCTTATTTTTTTAATTAATATGCTTTTTTATGATTGTTTAGTGTTGGCTGCAAGTATCAAAGCTGTGAAATCCTTCATTTTCTACAGCTGATAGCTGTTGGTCATTAATTATGATGAAGTTTAGCAACTTCTCTGTGAACATTTGAGCTCCGTGGCTTCAGCGGTGTGTTTTTATTTATTTATGTATATATATTTATTGAGTTTTCAGTATACAATATACATAAATCATACTATACATATTCAACAAATTACTGTATAAGTAAGAAAGAAAGAGAAACGAAAAGAAAAGAAAATGACAAAATAAAAACATACAAAAACTAAAAATAAATAGAATTAATTAAAAACAAGTCAGGGTAAATACCTAAATAACTGGTTACACTGCACTGGTTACCATTTACACTTTAAAATAGTACTACCTATCTATAAAGGCACAGGTGGCAAATTAAGAGGCTGTGTGGACATTAGGATCAGTCTCAGACTGGGAAAGGTGGTCCAAGAACGGCTGCCAGATATTACAAAACTTAGTAGTGGCACCCACAACATCGTACCGTAGTTTCTCCAAATGAAGAATCTCAATAAAATCACTTAACCACATTTTAAACTGAGGAGCCTTGTCAGTTTTCCACAGTCTCAATATGACTTTCTTAGCCGTTACCATTCCATACATCACAGTCGTTTGCACAGAAATACTGCGGTTCCTAAGTGAGGGAGAATATCCAAACAATGCAATTTGAGGATCTGGCAACATCGTACTCTTATACACTTTAGAAGAAGTTGAAAATGTCGCACCAATATTGAGACAGTCTGGGGCAAAACCAAAACAGTGAGCCATCAGCGGACTTACATTTATCACATTTTGGAGATATTGAGGGGAATATTCTGTGCAATTTCATTTTAGAATAGTGGAGTCTATGAAACACCTTGAACTGAATTAACTGGTGCCTTACATTGATAGAACATGACCGAATCCTTCCAAGACCCTCCTCCCAGACCTCACTCCCAATCTGCAGACCCAGCTCCTCCTCCCATGCAGCTCTCAAGAAGTTTGTGGCAAAATTAATTTGTTCTGCAAAGGTATTGACAAAGCTTGAAATTATTTTTTTGGATTCTGGAGAGCCCAACAGTATTTTGCATATCTGATTTTCTTCCGGTAGAGATACAAAATTCGGAATGTTAATGCGAACATAATTTCTAATTTGCAAATATCTGAAAAAATCTTCATCCGGAAGAGAAAAACAGTCCTTCAACATTGCAAATGAAGCAAACTTTTTGTTAATATACAAACTTTTAAGTGTGATTATGCCTTTTAGTCTCCAATTTTTAAATGATGTGTCTGATAATGATGGGGGAAAAGCATGGTTACGGTATATTGGGGCGTGAACTGAGGTCTCAGGTAGGCTACAACATACCTTAATTTGTTTCCATATTTTTAGACAGTTTAAAACAATCCAATTATTTATTCCTCTATTTATAGGAGATATCGGTGCTGAGAAAAGGAGTGCTGGAAGAGAACTGTTTATGACACTACTTCTTTCAATAGCCACCCAGGGGGGAGAATTTGTAGACAGTTCTTGAGCATCACCTTCCTGCCAGTACACCAAGGCTCTTGCATTCGCTGCCCAATAATAGTGCTGCAAGCAGGGTAGTCCTAACCCCCCCCATCTCTCTTGATTTATGTAGGTGAGTTTTTGATATTCTATGGGCTTTAAAGCCCCAGACAAAAGGCAAAATTATTGAGTCCAAGGATTTAAAAAAAGCCTTTGTTAAAAAAATAGGCAGGCCTTGAAAAAGATATAGAAATTTAGGCAAGGACACCATTTTAATGGCATTTATGCGACCCATCATAGAGAGTGGGAGTGTTCTCCATTTATCAACGTCTTTCTTAAGATTATCCACTTTTTCTAAAAAGTTCAATTTAAAAATTTGTTTGGGGTCTCTAGGCAAAATAACTCCAAGATATTTCAGTTTGTCAGTTATTTTAAATAAAAGGTTATCTAGGAATTCAGAGGTAAGGCTTGTACCTAATGACATGAATTCACTCTTTTGCCAATTAATAGTATAGCCTGAGATCTCACCAAAAGACTGAATAAGGTCTAAGAGAATTGGCATTGACTGCTCCGGATGTGATACAAAAATAACTACGTCGTCAGCATACAATGAGAGATGATGGTCAATGTTCCCCAAATGAATTGGTTTGATTAGTGGGTGTTTTCTAATACTCATGGCGAGAGGCTCCATAGCAACCACAAAAAGCAGAGGACTAAGAGGGCAACCCTGGCGAGTTCCCCGGTGTAGGAGAAAAGGCTCTGACTTGTCCTGATTTGTGAGAACAGAGGCAGATGGTTGAGCATACATTGTTTTAATCCAAGACACAAATTTACTGCCAAACCCAAATTCCTCAAGTACAGTCAGGATATAAGGCCACTCCAATTGGTCAAATGCCTTTTCAGCATCCAGGCAGAGAACAGCTCCTTTAAACTTAGTGTCATATTTATGGTACATAATATTCATTAACCGTCTAATATTAAAAAATGAAAACCTTTTAGGGACAAAGCCCGTTTGGTCAGGGTGAACAATAGAAGATATATGTTTATTTAATCTATTAGCTAATACCTTGGCGAATATTTTAATATCAGAATTCAATAATGAGATAGGACGATACGATGAAAGCTCTGTCTCCTCCCTGCCTTCTTTATGTAGTAGTGTTATATTAGCTTCATACATAGTAGGGGGAAATTTCCCTGAATCAAGAGAATGAACGAACATCCTCTGGAGGAGGGGAGCAATCTTCTGGGCATATGCTTTGTAAAACTCTGTTCCAAAACCATCTGGTCCTGGGGCTTTGGCATTGGGAAATGATTTGATTACATCAAGGATCTCTTCCACAGTGATGTCTGCGTTGAGAGTTTCTTGTGCAGCTTCACTCATCTTCGGGAGATTTAAATCTTTGAGCCAGTTTGAAATATTCCCTTTTGCTTTAGACATGTATAGTTGCTCATAATATTCTTTAAAGGAATCATTTATGTTTCTTGGTTCAATTATGATCTTTCCTGCCTTAGACTTAATTTTATGTATTGCCCTATTGGCCTGTAAACCCCGCAGCTGACGAGCCAATAATTTTTGGGGCTTATCACTCAACTCAAAGTGCCTCTGCTTGACTTTAAACAATTGATCAAGCACCTGCCTGGACAAAATATTGTTGTATTCATATTTTAATACAAGAATGTTTTGTAAGGTTAAGGGGTTGGAAGAGGTTCTGTAGTTAGGTTCTAAGCGTTCTAATTCAGACTCGATTTCTGAGAGGCGTTTCCGCCTTTTGTTTTTCAGGGACTTTTCAAAAGAAATAATATGGCCTCTGATCACAACTTTAAAAGTTTCCCATAAAGTGGTGCGTTTTTATTTTTCAATCCAGGGCGAGCGCTCTGATTTCTGTCAGCCTGTCCCTCCTACGAGACGGTCAGACAGCGGGTCGGACTGGACACAGTCGGTCTCCCTGTTTCGGTTCAGCGAGAGTGGCGTCCCGCTGAAGCCCCAGAGCTCGAATGTCCAACGTAAAATGAACTTGACCGCAGTTTAATGTGGCGCTATGGCTCTGCAGACATTGCACGTTGCTGTCTTGTAGTGTTTAGTGTAAAATACTTCCACATAGCGAACATGTTACGATGAAAAAGTTGGCTAGCTGTTAGCTAAAGTGCTACTCACGTCAGTCCTCATGCTGTAGCTGGCTGCAAACTATGAAATGGATTTCCTGAATGTGACGTGAGGCAGGTCTTATTACTCTGGGTTCATGAGACATGACTCCGGATCGGATCGGCCCCACCCCTACCGTTGCATTGTGGGGAATGTAGTATTGGTGCGTGCAAAACACCGCAGCGGGCCGTTTCTAATAGTAATTAAATATCATACAGGGGACCATAGATAATTAATTTGTGGGCCGGCCCTTTGACATATGTGTCAGAGTCAGAGTCAGAGAGTCTTTATTGTCATTTGCACCGCATGTGGTACATGAGATGAAAACGAGATTATGTACACGAGGTCCCAGTTACATCCAACAACAAATGAAAGAGAAAAACAGTAATAACATCTAGAACTAACTAAGAAAAGCATCAACTAGTAATACACTAAGCTTAATATAGTGGGAATAAACAGCAGCACGAACATGAGTTTGTATGAGCAGATGGTCACAGATGAACACAGATGAATACATGACATGTGTCAAGATGGTTTCTGAAGTCCACCCTCTTCTTGGCCGACTCATTTGAGGCAGTCATGGCCAAATTGGTTCAAAACATTCTGTTTCATGCTCAGTAATCCAGCAAAGTTAATAATAATAATAATAATGTCCCTTTCTGTCATCTGTGTATGTTTCCCATACACAGACGAAAGTTCGTCTCTGCATTTAACCCAACCACCACCAGGTGGTGCAGTGAGCAGCCAGAAAGCGCCCGGGGAGCTGGAGAATTAGGTGTGCACTCATAGACACCCCAAGGTGTGTAGTGGCCGGGGCGCGAACCCGCGTCCTTCGGGTCCCAAGTCGGAAGCCCTGCCACTACACCATCTTGCTCTGCATTTAACCCAACCACCACTAGGTGGTGCAGTGAGCATCCATAGAAAGCACCCTGGGAGCTGGGGAAATAGGTGTGCACTCATAGACACCCCAAGGTGTGTAGTGGCCGGGGCCGGGGTTTGAACCTGTGTCCTTCGGGTCCCAAGTCGGCAGCCCTGCCACTACACCACCTCAGGTCCTTTGGAAGTTTGTTGCAGCTCCTGGACTGAATGAAGTCTTTTGGATGAAAAATGAAACATTTCATAAAAAAAATTTTTTTTAAAGTTAATCCAGAGGACCTGAACTTTGCTGGATGTAACTATAATGCTCGGTTTTGTTATTTGGACATTTTAGCAGCAAAACATACAGCTAGATAATTTTAAAAAAATGCATTGCACTCATTTGTAGAATACTGATCTGTAAGGCCTCCATGGTAAAAACTAGAACATAAAGAGGAGTAAAGAAAGTTGGAGCTGCGCCCTGGATGAGATTATGAAGCAAACAGGATACGAGTGAGTGTAAGACAAAACAGAAAACAATGGCATTGTGGTCTGCGTTTCTGCTTGATGGATGTGTTTTAGGCAGCAGAGGAAGTCCTGTCTAAATAAGGACTTTTTGGCTGAGA
>JBBPBX010041888.1:0-20875 GCA_038048925.1 Garcialebias charrua | reverse complement strand
ATATATATATATGTATATATATACCGTAAACACCGGTGTATAATACGCTCCGGTGTATAATACGCTTTGGCCAATATTTGGAAATAAATCAGAAAAATCGGTAGATAATACGCTTCGGTGTATAATACGCGCTGCCGTGACAGTCTTTTTTATGGCCACTAGATGGCGCCAGGATACGCCTCCAGGTACAGTCTGCAGGTAAACAGACTACAGGGTGCATTAGCGCCCATAGCGGCCGAAACTGGTACTGCACCATTTTTAGGCCAAAATGAAAAACAGCGAATCAGAGCCAAAAATGGGTCTAAAAATATGGGAAAAAATCTGTAGATAATACGCTTCGGTGTATAATACGCAGGACATTCAAATGAGCAATAAAAGTGCGTATTATACACCGGTGTTTACGGTATATATATATATATATATATATATATATATATATATATATATATATATATATATATATATATATATATATATATATATATATATATATATATATATATATATATATATATATATATATATATATAATATATATATATATATAATATATATATATATATATATATATATATATATATATATATATATATATATATACATATATATATATATATATATATACATACATATATATATATATATATATATACTGTATATATATATATATACAGCAATTAAATTTTAACAAATGTTTGATATGTCTGCTACGTTTCTTAGTGAATAACATATGGACTTTTGAAATTCCCACTCATTGCATTTTGTTTTTATTCACAGTTTGCATCGAATTTGTCTTAAAATTGTATCTTATTGAGATCTTAACAGGTATATAAAAACAGGTCTTTTGTAAATGAGTCCTTGTGACTCAGTGTGTGAGACTAACCTGTATGATCAAAGGTTGAATGAATCTTGTGTTAGATAGCTTTCTGAGCAGACACAGTTTGAAAAGATAGAGTTTAATTCAAACTGGGTTGACAAGATAACAGCTAGTCTCAAAAATAACAACAGTTCTTACAAACACTATTTTACGAACCGCTACTTAGGCTGCACCAAAAGTGCTATAGCTAGCTGCTGTTGCCACTACTGTATTTGCACTTGCAGGTAACTCAGCCAATTTCATTCACAGCGAAACTGACCGCATGTGTTGAAATTAGAGTGGGTTTAAGAAGGCTGCAGTTCACTTTGGGTTTGGACCCAGTAAGATTACATCTAATTTGAAGATGCCCCCCCCCCCACACACACACACACACACCACACACACGCGCGCACACAATTCAATTTCGCTTCAATTTATTTATAAAGTGCCAAATCACAACAGAAGTCATCTCAGGGCACTGAACAGAAACATTCACACAACATACAAAGTCAGTTAATGACGTTATTTATATGAGGAGCCTCGTCTAAAAATTGTATAAATTTTTTTGAAAATTGTTCCTCAGCCAAAAAAATAGGAAGTCCCATTAAGTATTGAAGTCCCATTATTTACAGTTCATAATAATGGTAGACACGGTCCCATTTTTTATGTTTTGTTGCTGTGAAATTCAAAACTACACAAGTTTTTAGGTAGTTTTGTAGCTTTAACTACGTCCACAATCTTTCCACAGAAGCCTAATTCAAAAGATTTCTACCATCTCAATCAATAGAACACTGAACTGATCAGATTTTAAACAAATTGTTCTGACACCATCCTAAAACAATTTGAATATCAAAAGGGTTTTAACAAAAATGTAAGAAGTGTTTTTAAACAATACAGACTCAGCTTGTCAGAAATGGGTTTGATGAAAATGATCAGTCAGGAGTGAAATGAAGAGCAAACTGATAACTGAGTACAGTACTTTCTGGACTATAGGTCGCACCTTTATATAAGTCGCTTCGTCCAATTATTGTCAATAAATTGGAAAAATCCATAAACAGGTCGCACCTTTATATAAGTCGCATCTATTATGCGTCACCGCTACGCGACGCGTCAGCGCGTCATTTGCCCTGCTGAAAATGATGACGACAGAAGCATGCACGGAAGGACTTTTCACAAGATTAACACGGTAAAAACAATTATTTGTCTGCTGAAAATTATAGCAAACATGTGTCTTAGCTTAACCGTTCCTTAATAAATTCACGTAATGGTCAAATCTGCTGGATTTAAATTTTTTCGCTTTGAAAAAGTACAAGGAAAAACAACAAAGCTAACCGCAACACATTTACGTCTATAAAACATCGAATTTTATCTCAAATAACTCCAACAGCTAACAGTTTGTAAATGTACATCTAGTGATTACTTTCTGTAAGTTTGAAAAAAATCTGCTGTGTGGTTTATGAGCTATTTGCTCAAACGTACAAGGAAAAATCAACTAAGCTAACCGCGACACATTTACGTCTATAAAACATCAAATTTTATCTCAAACATCTCATAAAGCTAATCAGTTGTAAATATCCATCTAGTGATTACGTTCTGTAAGTTTGATCAAAATCTGTCCTGTGGTTCTTGACCTATTTTGCTAACAAACACTGAGCTAACAGCGAAGTAGCTAGTTCATACCTCCAGAGCAGGAGGCCGGGCTGCGACAGAGTGAATCCGACCAGAGGAGGCTCTCGTCGGACACATGAGGTGGGAACGGTTGGTGTACCCTAGCGGACAAAGGTGGTACTGCACCATTTTTACCAAAATGGAAAAACAGTCATATCTGAGCCAAAAATTGGTCTAAAAAATATGGGGAAAAATCCATAAACAAGTCTCACCTCTCTATAAGTCGCAGGGCATGCAAATTAGGCAAAATGGTGCTACTTATAGTCCGGGAAATACGGTACTCTGCTTTGACGGACAACCCTTTGTCTTATCAGATTTAAACAAGAATAATAATTAAAAAATTTTTTTTTAAACCAGGTGTGTTTCCTTTCACACACTGGACCCAGCCAAGGAGCCCAGCCAAGCTCTTTGACAACACCCGCTTTGAAGCATTTTACTCCAAGTTCACAAATGCCCAATCCCCCCCGTGGATGTTGTCAGAGATGAAAGAGGCAGCACGCACTGGCGCTCTGTCCGCAACGCTCTTTCTCATTCTCTCTGGAATAGAGAGAAAAAATAAAGTGAATACTCAAGTAGCTCCTGCACTTTTCAACCGTTTTACAGCACCTGCTTTGATCTGCTTGCAGCATGCCGCCGTCATAGTAACGAATCAAAACCTCCGTGCCGTTGTATCAGAGGCGTCTCTCCCTCTTTTGCCATTAGTTTGACTCGCACACGTTTATTTGCTTGTCTAAATCATCCCTCTTCTCACCCCGTCTCCCTCGGTGCGTCTGTACTCCTCTTGCCCTCCAGTTGCCGGGAGGGTTTTCCTCCTCGTTTAGCTCGTTAGCATGTGGCAGCCAGCAGGATCAATTACCGGGGAATGTGAGCTCACATCTCTGTATCATTACCCAGCAAAAAACTGTATTAGTTCAGTGTGAGGGAAACACATGGGCAGAAGACTGCCTGATTATTATACCAGTGTGTGAGCCAGACAGCTGCTGCTGCTCTTTAGCAGCATCTGCATCTTATTTCCAGCCTTGCTCTGCTCTCTCTGTGACAGGAAACAACGGTATAGCTTTGACCCCAATTAGAAATCACTTTAAATGAGAGTAAAAGCGGAGAAAACTTTCCCAGTGTCACAGTCAGATTAATCAGATCAGCGTTCAGTGTTAACACGGTTGCAGTTTGTGTTTTCATTATGCATTTACAGCAGGGGAAAGTGCAAAGCTTAAACTACACAGAAGGCACTTCTGCTTGTAGTTGACAAAATATTAAAATAAAAGATCTGCAGAGTTCTTCAAGGGAAAAAAATTAGACCTAGGTAGCTATTTTACAAATGATTTGCTAATGGTTTAGTTTTTGCTGTGCAAAAAGTTGTCCAGCTCCGTTAAAGAAGCTTGTTTTTATACTTTTGTGACATCACACAGTTTAAAATATATGTTCAGATACTTTTTACTAAAGCACTTTGTAGCAAATCAGCGTGTTCTCATTTCTTAAGGGGTGAAAACAAATTGTGATCGGAAGGTCGCTGGATCAACTCCCGGCACCAACAACATCAAAATGTGGGTGGTAAAAGTGAAGCACTCACACCTGCCCTTTGCTCCACACAGAGGGCTGTGGTGGCCCGTTGGTCTGCGGTTGGGTCAGGAATTCAGTTCAATTTAAAAAAATCTTTTTTTAATCCCAAAGGGAAATTAAAGAACTTCTTGAAGGGTATCTGTCATAAAATACTTCCCAAGTCTTCGTATGAGGTAATTCACTGTGCTGGTGAAGATTCTCAGTCATCCAGGACATGATAAATTCAAAATAAATTTCTTTCAAGATGGCGGCACGTGCAAAGGCTGCGGCTTCTCTCTCTCCCGACAACACGGTGTTTTCGTCTTCTTTGTCCTGCATGCCGCAATGTGCCGGCACGTCTTCGTCATGTTTACATGTTCAAGAACGCAAGTATAGCCGTGAGTTCCTGCTTGATGTCGGAAAAACCGCTCATTTGGGAATAAACAGTGAACTCCAGGAGAAACTACGTGAGCTGGAAGAGAAGCTACATGAGCTTCGTGACTGCGGCCTGCTCTGGAAGCCAGCCCTGAGCCTCCCTTCATCGCGCCCGCCGTGGAAGCGCCACAAGCGGCTGGACAGAAAGCGGAAGCCAGCCCTGAGCCTCCCTTCATCGCGCCCGCCGTGGAAACGCCACAAGCGGCGTGACAGAAAACAGAAGCGGGGTAAACGCGGAGGTGTCAGAGCTAGGCTAGCAGCTAGCCCACACAAACCGGCGATCCCATCCATGGTTTTGGCTAACGTGCGCTCCTTGGACAATAAACTGGATTATATACGCCTGCTACGAACGACACAAAAGACTGTGAGAGACTGTTGTGTGTTTGTATTCACGGAAACGTGGCTCAACAACAACGTTCCGGACCATGCTGTTCAGCTAGGGGAGCTAACATGCTACAGAGCGGACCGAACCCTCGAGGGAGGTAAGAGATGGGGAGGGGGGCTCTGTGTTTACATCAACAAAGCATGGTGCCTGGATGCTGCTGTGGTCTACAAACACTGCTCACCTTTAGTGGAGTTCATGACTATTAAATGCAGACCGTTCTATTTACCGAGGGAGTTTACAGCTGTTTTGATTGTTGCTGTATATATTCCTCCAAGCTCCAACAGCAAAGTTAGAAGTGAGGCTTTGAATGAACTATATCTGCACATCAGTGAGCAACAAACAGCCCATCCTGATGCTTTTCTCATCACGGCTGGTGATTTCAACCATGCAGATTTAAAGAGTGTATTTCCAAAAACATACAAAAACATAAACTTTGCAACAAGAGGAAACAACACACTGGACCAAGTTTACACCACCATGAAAAATGCCTACAGAGCCCTCCCCCTCCCCCACATTGGTGCTTCTGACCATATCTGTGTTATGCTAAAGCCAGCATACAGGCCGCTGGTGAAAGTCACAAAACCAGTCCGCAAGCAGATACGAGTGTGGCCAGAGGGGTCTTCAGAGGCACTCCAGGACTGTTTTGACACCACAGATTGGGGTATGTTCAAAGAAGCTGCTACCACAAACAACAACACATGTCTCCAGGAGTACTCAGACACTGTATGTTCATACATCACCAAGTGCATTGATGATGTTACCAACCTCAAAACCATCACTGTTCGGGCTAATCAGAAGCCATGGCTGACAGCTGAGGTTTACAGACTCCTGAAAGCCAGGAATGCTGCCTTCAAAGCGGGAGATCAGGTGGGCCTGAAGGCAGCCAGAAAGAACCTGGATCTGGGCATCAGAGAGGCCAAGGAGCAGTATTCCAGGAAAATAGCTCACCGTTTCAAGGACAGCAAGGATACACGCAGTCTGTGGCAGGGAATACAGACCATCACAAACTACAACCCCCCCCCCAGACCTGTGACAGCTCAACCTCTACGCTGAATGAACTGAATGAGTTCTTTGCTCGGTTTGAGGCAAGTAACAGCACACCTGCACATAAACTCCCCCCCTCTCCTGATGGCCAGGTGCTGGCGCTGTCCTCAGACAGCGTAAGGCGATCATTTATCAAGATTAATGCCCGGAAGGCCTCTGGTCCTGACAACATACCTGGTCGTGTGCTGAAGGACTGTGCAGGGGAACTCGCAGCGGTCTTCACGGACATCTTTAACATCTCACTGAGCCAGGCCATCGTCCCCACCTGTTTCAAAGCCACCACCATCATCCCTGTCCCAAAGAAGGCAACGCCCGCATGCCTCAATGACTATCGCCCAGTAGCACTCACCCCCATCCTGATGAAGTGCTTTGAATGGCTAGTCATGAAAAGCATCACATCTGTCCTCCCTGCCTCCCTGGATCCCTTCCAATTTGCATACCGACCTAATCGCTCAACCGACGATGCCATCTCCTCTGCCCTCCACACAGCTCTCACACATCTGGACACGAAGGACTCTTATGTTAGAATGCTGTTCATCGACTTCAGCTCGGCATTCAACACCATCATCCCCCAACAGCTCATCCATAAACTGGACAGTCTGGGGCTGAACACCTCAATGTGTAACTGGCTGCTAGACTTCCTGACCGGGAGACCACAGACAGTACGGATCGGGAGTAACACATCTAGCACCATCACATTGAACACAGGGGCCCCACAAGGATGTGTGCTGAGCCCCCTTCTATTCACCCTGCTAACACACGACTGCACACCATCGTACAGCTCCAACCACTTCATCAAGTTTGCGGACGACACAACAGTGGTAGGTCTCATCAGCAACAACGATGAGACGGACTACAGGAACGAGGTGAGCCGCTTGGCCTTGTGGTGCGGACACAACAATCTCACTCTCAACGTGGAGAAGACAAAGGAGATTGTTGTGGACTTCAGGAAGAGGGATGCACAACATGCCCCTCTGACCATCAACAGCACCGCAGTGGAGAGAGTGGACAGCACCAAGTTCCTGGGAGTGCACGTCTCAAAGGACCTGTCCTGGAGCAGGAACACTGCAGCACTGGCCAAGAAGGCTCACCAGCGCCTCTACTTTCTCCGCAAGCTGAAAAGGGCTGGAGCTTCAACCCCCATCATGTGCACCTTCTACAGGGGTGCCATAGAAAGTGTCCTGACCAGCTGCATCACGGTGTGGTTTGGTGCATGCACTGCATCATGCCGCAAGAGCCTCCAGCGCATCGTGAAAGCAGCTGAGAAGATCGTCGGCACCTCCTTGCCCTCACTGCAGGACTTACACAGCAAACGCCTCACTCGGAAAGCCCACTGCATGGCAGGTGATCCCACACACCCACTACACAGCCGCTTTAGACTGCTGCCATCAGGGAGGAGACTGAGGAGTCTCCAGGCTCGAACCAGCAGACTGAGAGACAGCTCTGTTCATCAGGCAGTCAGAATGCTAAACACTCTGCCTGCTCTGCCTCCCCTCCCATTTGAACTGCCTTAACACAAAAAACTTTCTCACACATTACCACTCAACACAAAGTTTTTAACACTGGACCCTGTGTCATCAAACGGGTTATTCACTAAACTCTCGGTCATGTACTCATTCAGTTTGCACTACTTCTCATATTTGCACTAATGTTTGTATTACATTACTGCCTATAGTCATACTACTGTTTACATTCACTGTTTACATTTATTAATACGGTTTACATTTACTACTACTGCTTTACATTTATTACTACTGTTTACATTTACACTACTTTTATCTATACTACTGCAGATACATATATAGCATGCTCTGACTAGCCTTATCTAAGGATGCCAAATGTGCCTTATGTGCCTTACTGCATATGCCACTTTGCCTCTATACCAACATCAACTACCTCATACATATACTGTGTACATTAACTTATATGCTGCTGTGCCACTCTTTGCAAATGTCAATGCTAGAACCTTCAGTTTATTTTATAGATATACTTTTTATACTTTTTATACTACTATGTAAAAACTCAGGACAGTATTACACTTTTATTATTTCATTTTATGCTTATGTTCATTGGGTGTTTGGTGTTTCAGTGTTGGTGTAAATTTTCATACTTTTATACTATTATGAAAAACTCAGGACAGTGTTACACTTTTACTATTTTATGCTTATGTTTATTAAATGTTTTAGTGTTTAGTGTTTAGATGGTTACTGTTGCACCGAGGGACTGAGAGAAACGCAATTTCAATCCTGTGTATGTCCTGTACATATTGCAGTTCTGACAATAAAGTTGACTTTGACTTTGACTTTGAAAAAACGTTCAATACAAAAACAACTGGACTTCATGGTGACCCTGGAGGAAGGGAGCAGCCGAAGAACAAGAAGAAGAAGAAGAAGAAGAAGAATTGAAAAAAGTATTCTTTCTTGTTGTTGGTTGGTATCTCAACCTCTAAAGTTTATCAGTTCACCCGCCCTCACCTCATCAGTGCTAACACAAAAAAAAACACAAAAACCTGAATTCACACTTCAACATAGTCAGAATTATCAATTAATCTAACGTTCTTGGCTTTTGGGGGATTAGCAAAAGTGCTACAGTATAATCAATTGAAACATATATTGTGCGTAAATGTAAGTTTCTTTCAGCTGATGATATTTCTGTCAGAGGTGCCTCAGACACCAGAGGAGGTGCTACAGCCAATTGCTGCTGATGCTTTTAATATTTTTTAATGTACATTGCAACAATAACAGGGCGGGACTGAATTATTATGTTGTTAAAAGAAGTCATTCGAAAAATAACTATCACAAACACACAATGAAGGCACAAATCAAACTTAATGCTATCAAAAATATCTTTAGTGAAACTCTCCACCTGTTTATAATCATTTACATAATTATCATTTACCGTCCAGACAACATGATTTAACTTCTTTTGTGATTTATTTATCTGGGTGGTTGAGCTTTCAAACTGTTTTTCCATCTTTTTGGCCAGGTTGACTTCAGGCTGTTTCTGTGAGTACAGGTAGTCCCCGACTTACGAGCGCTCTTACTCACAAGGTTCCGGACTTACGAGCTGGCGAACGAGCAGTAAATTTGTAACGGACATACAAAAAATACAGCACTTTTATGTGTTTTTAGATGAAAGTGTGTTAGCTAACCGTTTGGAAACAAGTTTCTGAGCATGTTTATGAACTAGTATGAACATTTGTGATGAAAAACGAGTGTTCGTAGTAGCGCTAGCATAAATTTTCCGACTTACGACCGAAAATCCGGACTTACGAGAACAAGTGTTTTGTGTTCCGACGTACGAGATTTCGCCTTACGAGATAGTCGTAGGAACGGAACTCGCTCGTAAGTCGGGGACTACCTGTAGCAAGTTGGTCATCAGGTCTAAATCATTTGATTGTTGTACTGTACATGACGATGGGTTGTTTTGGATGGATGGTCCCTTGTTGCATGAAGTCAGTTTCTGGGAACTCCACAGCAGGCTGGCTTGACACACATCAAGGAGGTGTTATTTATAAGACAGATCTTTGGGGCAGGCTTCAGACGGATGAAGTCTTTTGCATGAAAGATGAAACGTTTCTCCCAAAAAAACTGTTCGAGATGACATGATTTAACTTTGTTGTCATTTATCTCAGTTTCTGCTTTCTACATCAAAAAAGTTGCATCTGTATTATTTTGTTCTTTACTACTTCACTTGTATTTTTTTCCCTCCTTCTTTCTTCCCATATACAGTATTGGCATCCATTTTCATTTCCCCCCTCCTTCTCTGTCAGTCATTATAATTATTATTATTTTTTGCTTCTTTCCTCTTGCTGAAACAGCAGACATCAAGGAGTAATCCAGCCTCCCAGACAGCTGCACATCACCATCTGTCTGAGAAAGCTTTCTCCCATCTTCTCTTCCTCTCCTCTCTCTGCCTCTCTGGGCTCATCTGAATATACAAAGTGGGTGTGGGCTGATGTAGCCTGTCACTGATGTCAGATTGTGGCACAAATTACCTCTATTTGATCGGTAATAGGAGCTATTTAGTGTCAACCATTGCCACGCTTCTTCACAAGAGCGGCTGGATTTTACTTTAGAACTGCTGTAAAGCTCTACTGAAGCAAGACATGATGCATCATTATATATCACGACTTCAATGAACGTTCCAAACTATTAAAAATATATATCTCAAGCGTGTCAGTAAAATACTGTTAGCATCCGTAATGTTCCAAACGTTCATTGACGTAAATGGATTGGAAAGCCATTTTATGTGTTTGGTAAAAATGTGAGTAAATTATCACAAGCACATTTGTTAATTTGCGTTACAATGTTCTAATTATTATTTCTAGGCAAAAAATAAAAAAAATGGTGGGATGGGGTGCGGGGGGGACTATAGTTATCCAATAAAGCAGCATGCATTGCTGCTGGTCTCAGGATTTCTGCTGGTCTAGCTGCTGACTGTTTACTTTGGGAATATTTGTAATGGGTGAGCGCAAATCTCAGGAGGTATGGGGTGGGGGAGGGTAAGAGGTGTGGACCATCCTGGACTACTTTCTAGTCAGTTATGAATAAAAAAAAATAAAAATAAAGGTTTATCATGTCTCATTTTATATTTTGGTATTTTAATCTGGAAAATTTATTATTTTAATAATGTAAAATTAGATATAAATGGAGTTGAAATTGACAGAGTTTATGAGACAAAGTTATTAGGTAGCATTTTGGACAACAAACTTACCTAGTTGGAAGCCTCATATCGAATAAATTAGAAATAAAATTGCAAAAACTATTGGATTGTTGTTTAAAATAAAAGATTTATTAATGTAAAAGGCTTGCATATTTTATACTCTTCCTTGGTTATGCACTTTTTGTTGTATTGCTCAGAAATATAGGGACATGCAAATAAAACAGCTATTGACATATTAGTAAAGTACAAAAAATGCAATTATGCTTATTATGAAAGTGGAATATTGTGAATCAACTCATAAACGTTTTATTCAAAGTAATACTTTAAATTTAATTACATAGTTGATATAAAAATACTGGAAATAATACTCTGTATATAAATCACTGAATAAAAGTCTTCCTTCTGGAATTCAGAAATTATATGAGCGAGTAAATATAATTTATGAGGGTTAATGTTTGCACAAGCTAAAGAGAGAAGTAAAGTAGAATCTAGATGCATTTCTATTATCGATGTAAAACTGTGGAATGAATTGAATGATGATCTCAAGCTTTTTTGGTGAGTTTTAAAAGAGCCTTAAAATGTAAAATTATAAAAACTTTTACTGTTTTATAGATGTATATATGTATTATGTAACGATGTATGTAATGTATGTGTATGTACATGTGTATTTAAATATACAGTAAATGTCTGTATGTATACTTATGTATGTATGTATATGGACAGTACCGTGTTTTTCGCCGTACATGTCGCACCGCGGTATAAGTCACATCCGTCCAAAAATGGCTAATAAAGTGGGAAAATCCATAAATATGTTGCTTCGCCGTATATGCCGCATCTGTTGTCACGCTGATCCGTCACGTTTGTTACACATCACTTAAAAACAATTATTTGTTTGCTCGAAATTATAGAAAAGGTGTGTCTCAGTTAAACTACAGTATTCCTTAATAAATGGACTTTGATTGTCAAATTAGCTGCATTTCGCCTAAGCGGTGCAGCGAAATGAAGCTGGTTTGATGGTTGTTCCAAGCAGTGACCAGAACGAAGGTGCCAAGCCGATTGTGTCATTAATAGCTGGAGAAGATTCTCAGTCATCCAGGACATGGTAAATTCAAAAAAGACAAAAATAATAAAGTATTAAGTAAAGTATAATAAATAAATTCCATTTGCCTTTGTCTTGAACTGTTTTGAATTTGTCATTATAGCCACTTTTATCTATTATGATACCACAGCATGCCCTACTACTCTGCTTCCGTCTAGTGGCTGAAAATGGTACTGTTGAATTTTATCTGTTTTTGTTTTTTTCTGTCAGAATGAATGAAAGCGGTCATATCTCAGCCAAAAATTGGTTTTTAAGTATGGGGGAAAAAATCCATAAATATGTCGCTTCGGCCTATAAGTTGCAGGGCATGTAAATTATGCAATACTGTACAGCGAAAAATATGGTAGATATCTGTCATTATGTAGACTGCTGCCTGAGCCAATGAATAGGGTAGGCAAGTATAAGCCTAGTCCTTTTTTTGGTAAATGATTGATTTATCAGTTTATTTTGTTTTCCTTTTTTGTAATGTTTTTAATTTACCACAATAAAGTTGAGTTGAGTTAATCCATAATCACGACGCTCTAGTGCAATATATGTTTACCCTTTTACGTGAATAACTGAAATACTGCAGCTGGGCTGCTTAATGTAGACAATAACCAGTTGTTTTATGTAAGACATGGCCACATGTCCAATTAAAACACAAAACAATAGCTTACTAAAATGAAAACCATAGTAAAGCAGCATGTGACAAGAGTGGAGCATGATGCATGTGTACATGTTAAACAAATATTTCAGCTGGAAACTTTAGTCTCGTTTATTGGAGGTAAAAGGTTTTGAAACCCACAGTGGGAGCTGATGGTTCTGGACTCAAGTCTTTAAATAGACAAACAGATTCATTTACTAAATTAAACAAAATGCTGACGTGGCAGCAAAAGCACCAGACACAAGAGCGGTGCAGAGACGGACACAGAAACATGGACACAAATTCCACTCATATATATTTAGTGTTTGTTGATCAAAATGTGTAGTTGTGAATAAATTTTACACCTTTTAAACCAAAATCAGACCGGCCCACTGGGAAATGGGCCTGCTGTAAGAGTTGTACATTTTGAAGACGGAGGATGGCACCAGCAGCTCGGGTTAGCATTATTTCATGGTTTAGTGGAAAAAAAAAGAAAAAAAAAATCATTGACCAGATATACATTTTTAAAATGCATGTTCGATAGCATGGCACTGTCCTCCATCTTCAAAATGTAATCAGGAAATAGACCTATACAAAAATAAATAAATGTGTAATTATTTTGTATTAATACTATCCCATTTATACACAAACAGAAATTCTTATCTTTGGCTGCACGAATATGTAATTCTCAAACATTTTGGTTTACAGAGTGCAAAATGAATTCACAACTACACACTCTGATTAACAAGCATTTTATGATTCATTCCAAAGAAACGGAATGATTTGATGAGTTGACAATTCACACGAGTTATTGTAAAATGAGGCTAATTTTTTGGGCTCACAAACAAGTCTTGTTTTGAAATTGCAAAATTGTATTAAACCTGACTCACAGTCACAAATAAACATGACACTAAAATCAGGTCTGGTCCAACACCCTAAATAAAACATCTCAAGTTAACTCAAGTTAACCTTTTCTTTCTCAACTAGTAGTTAATCCACACGATGAGGTTGAAGCACACATTCAGCAGTGTTTGTTACCGTACTGTTTACAGCCACAGCTGCAGTTTACCATTTTTTGTAGAAGAAATTACAGCTAAACAGACAGAATCAAACTATAAGAATATAAAAACCAAGACAAAGAATCTGTTTTTCATACTTATTATGCATTTAAAGTTAAAACTGCAAACGTGCTCTACCAACTGCATTGTGCACATGTGCACCCAACGGTTGGTGCATATATCAGTTAATTCCCCCAGTAACTGAACGTCACTGTAAACTTTAGTGCAAATTACTGTTTCTGCGCTAAAAGATACGTAACCCAGACTAAAGTGCAACATTTAAAGTTTATTTTTTAACTATATTAATTATAGTTTGCTAAGTGAATTTGGAATCAGCCAAAACTGCAGTGTTAGGGTCAGAGCTTTAAAAATATTAGAAATTGGAATAATGAAAAAAATATATATAATCTACACATAGTGAGCAATGAAGGTTAGTTTTTATTTGTAAAGTGGCAGAAATACATTAGCTGTAAATGATTGGTAATTTAAAAAAGGCAAAAATTCAAAGACTGAAACTTGTTTGTATGAAATAATAAATGCTTCTTTCACACTTCAGTAAAACTACTGTGAACATCAGTAAACCTGCGATGCTAACAGCTGGCTCATCATTCATTAGCTTTCATATTGTGCACCATTACCACTGGATGATCTAAACAGTGGAACTGTGCTTTTTTACACAAAAAAAATAAAAGCTGATTTATTCTTTGATTGTGCCACTTTCACAAACACACAGATACATGCACACACACCCAGAGAGATTAGTCACTTCTCTCTGGAAACACGAACAGACAGTGGACCACTTAACCAGCCTAATAGGGGTGATTTCCAGCGTAAGATTTCATTTAGCGACTGATGACAAGCCCCACACGTCTCCTCCCAGCAGAAAAAGGGATGATGGAGACATTGTTGCCACAGAGACCCGGAAAAAGACACTCCAGCATTTGCATAGAGCTTAATTGGATCTACTTGAGATTGCAACCTCCTTCTACTTGATGTAATTAAAGCGAGAGATGTGACTAATTAAGATGACGGTGAGAAGTGAGAGCGCAGCAAACACTGCAGATGTAACAGCAGAGGCAAATGACAGTAAATATTGACAGAGGAAGTTGATTGGGAGTGAACACTGTGACAGAGGGAAGACTGTTAGAGCTGGAAGGATAATCAGCTTTCATCACTGATCATTTAAATATGCACCCGTGATAACGATATACAGCAATACACGAGTGCACTGTTTCATGCTATGTAGCTTAAAAGAACGTTTAAGTCAGAATAGTGTTTTTTTTTATTAAGTGTCATGACAGTGGCACATTTTAATGAGGGGTGAGTTGGTGGAAGGACCCACATGCAGGCGCAACGGATGCGGTTTCAGGAGTTTGGGAATGTTGTGCAAAACTAAAGTAAAGATTGACCAAGATGGCCGCGCTCAGAGCAGCCGCAGCTTCACGAGCTCCCGGTTCATCCCTAGTTTTTAGTAATTTTAATAGTGTTTTTGTACCTGACTCTGCGCATTTTTTGCGGGTGAATTATAGCCGAACTGAACTGTTAAGAATCGGAGCGGATTTACCACAGGGCACAGCTGAAATCAGCAACGAACTCAAATCAGAGCTCGGAAGATTGGAGCTGTTAAGAACATCTTTCTGGAAGCAGATGCGCTCCGTTTCACGCTCCAGGGGAAAGAAAAGGAAGCGGTGCTCCCGAGGAAAGAAGAGGGGCTGCCGAGCAGGAATTATGACGAGACTGCGGGCAGACGCTAAAACCGGGAGACCCCCGATGCCGGCTCTTTTTCTGTCCAACGTCCGCTCGCTGGACAACAAAATGGATCTACTTCGTTTGAGAGTGACCACGTCGGAGGAAATGAGGAGGTGCTCTGTGCTCTGCCTCACGGAAACGTGGATCTCTGAGGATACACCGGACTCTGTTTATGAGCTGGATAACAGACTCTTTTTCAGAACAGACCGGTGCACCGAGACTACGGGGAAAACACGAGGCGGTGGTGTTTGTATTTACGTGAACAAAGATTGGTGCACGAACTGTGCTGTGATCAAAAGGCTTTGTTCAGCTGCCGTGGAGTTGATCACAGTAAGGTGCCGCCCGCACTACCTCCCCCGCGACTATTCTGTGATTCTAATCAGTGCTATTTACATAGCGCCTGATGCTAATGCTAATGACGCCCAGGGAGAAATTCATGACTTACTCACCTCGCTGCAGTGTAAATATCCTGAGGGGCTCTTCATTGTTTGTGGTGACGTCAATCACGTGGACCTACAGGCCTCTCTCCCAACCTTCAATCAGCACGTTTTCACAGCAACAAGAGGAAATAAAACGCTTGACCAAGTCTACACTAATGTGAAGGGGGCGTACACGGCGAAGACACGCCCACCGCTCGGAGCTTCCGATCACTGTGCTTTGTTGTTGGTCCCAAGACAGCTTCCCCCACTCAGGCGCTCCAAGCCGGAACAAAGAGAGATCAAGCTGTGGCTTCAAGATAGTACCCCCATGCTGAAAGACTGTTTTGAGAAGACAAACTGGTCTGTCTTCAGGGAGGCAGCTACTGATGGGAGCTCAGTTGACCTGGAACTTTATGCTTCCTCAGTCCTGGGTTACATCAGCACATGCTCTGAAAATGTATCCATAAAAAAATATGTTAAATCTTACCCGAACCGAAAACCCTGGTTAAATAAAGAAGTCCGCGCCTTGCTAGCAGCCAGGGACACTGCATTCAAGTCCGGAGATAAAGAGGAGCTGAGAAAGAGCAGGAAAGAACTGGAGGATGGCATTAAGAAGGCCAAGGCCACGTATGCACAGAGGATCGAGGGACAGTTCACCTCACAAGACCCACGGAGCATGTGGAAGGGTATTAAATGCATAACAGATTACAAAGGCAAGAACAAACAATGCCCCAGGGACCCATCTCTGCCTGATGCCCTCAATAAGTTTTATGCACGTTTTGATGATCCAAACAGACCAGCTAGCACCAGACTCACCTCATCACCAGATGAAGAGCATCTCAGGGTGTCCGCAGCAGAAGTGAGAGGCAGTCTCAGAAAGATTAATCCTCATAAAGCAACCGGACCAGACAACATCCCAGGGAAAGTTCTGAAGGAATGTGCGGACCAGCTCTGTGAGGTGCTGGCTGACATCTTCACCACCTCACTTGCACTGGAGTCAGTTCCCACCTGCCTGAAGACCGCGACCATCATCCCAGTCCCAAAGAGCTCCACAGTGACTGGTCTGAATGACTATAGACCGGTGGCCCTCACCCCGATAGTCGCTAAATGTTTTGAGAAACTGGTCATGTCCCACATCAAGACAACCGTCAACATCAACGAGGACCCTCATCAATATGCATACCGCGAGAACCGATCAACAGAGGACGCCATCTCTTCCGTGGTCCACACTGCTCTCACCCACCTGGATCAGAAGGACTCATACGTGCGTCTGCTCTTTGTGGACTTCACATCTGCCTTCAACACCATGATCCCCCAAACTCTGATAGACAAACTATCTACACTTGGACTAAGCCCCTCCATTTGTAACTGGGTACTAGACTTCTTAACAGACAGACCACAGTCCGTGAAGATCCACAACTTCTCCTCCTCCACCATAACCCTCAGCACTGGCTCTCCTCAAGGATGTGTGCTGAGCCCTCTTCTGTTCACTCTGCTCACATATGATTGTACAGCCACACTTCCAGGCTGTCATATTGTTAAGTTTGCAGATGATACAGCGGTGGTGGGATGCATCACAAACAATGATGAGTCCAGCTACAGACAGGAGGTGGAACACCTGGAGAGCTGGTGCAAAGAGAATAATCTTCACATGAATGTGAAGAAGACAAAGGAGATGATTGTGGACTTCAGAAGGAACAAACACACCCACGCCCCACTGAACATAGGTGGATCTGCGGTGGAGGTGGTCTCCAGCTACAAATACTTGGGTGTACACTTGAATGATAACCTCAGCTGGAGCAACAACACCACCAGCCTGATCAAGAAAGGTCATCAGAGACTCTACTTCCTCAGACGGCTGAGACGAGCTGGTCTGAGCAGCCCAGTTCTCACCTCCTTCTACAGGTGTGCAGTGGAGAGCATCCTGTGCTCCAGCATCGTGTGGCATGGAGGCTGCACAGTTGCAGAGAGGAAAGCTCTACAGAGAGTGGTGAAGGCTGCACAGAAGTCTGTTGGAGTCAGTCTCCCCACCATCACAGACATTTACACCTCCAGATGCAGGAAAAGAGCCACCTGCATCATGAAAGACCTCACTCACCCAGCACACTCACTCTTTGCCCCACTCCCCTCAGGACGGAGGTTGAGGAGCATCAAATGTAGAACCACTAGACTGAGGAACAGCTTCTACCCTGAGGCTGTTAGACTCATGAATAAATAAACAATAAGAATGATCACTGCAAAATATCACATCATGCTGATGCTGATCTGTTTTCTTGTTGCTGTGTTCATCTGTGACCATCTGCTCATACAGACTCATGTTCGTGCTGCTGTTTATAATGATGTTTTTCCACTACATTAGGGCTTAGTGTATTACTAGTTGATGTTTTTCTTAGTTAATTCTAGATGTTATTACTGTTTTTCTCTTGCATTTGTTGTTGGATGTAACTGGGACCCCGTGTACATAATCTCGTTTTCATCACATGTACCACATGCGGTGCAAATGACAATAAAGACTCTCTGACTCTGATAACTAAACCCAGCCGGTCAAAGCAGATGTCCACTTGTCCTGAGCCTGGTTCTGTTGGAGGCTTCTTCCTGGTAAAAGGGAGTTGTTCCTTTCCACTGTTTCCATTGTACTTGCTGAGGATGGGAGACTGCAACGAAGTGAATACTGAACGAGTCTGCTGGCTTCTTTAGATAGAAAACTTTACTAATTGGCTTTTCTATGTATGTGAATGCTCCTGTTCCGTGCCCTGAGACAACTTTATTGTGAATTGGCGCTATATAAATAAACTGAATTGAATTAAAGTAAACAGAGGAAAAGCAATGTTAAAATGCATTTAATAAGTATTTACCGTAAGCCCCAGCTTACTCTGAATATTTTCTTAAACTTACTGATTTCTTCTCTTTTTGTATGTTCTGCTCTTTACGCACATTTGTTGAAAAAAAACAGAGATGCCCATGCTGCAGCACTAGGTGGTGAGATGCAGAATACGAGATATGAGACACACCAAAAAAGAAAATAGTGAAACCAGCTCCACATTGTGTTGGACACACCTTGATAACACAATAGGCAGCTAAATAATAGTTTTTCAGTCAGGGTCTGTAGTTTTGGCTTATTTTATAGCCTTTTTGTGTTTATTGATAGTTTTATTTTCCCCTTTAGGTTATTATGTCTGCCTGTTCTGTGCTTTGTTCTGTTCCTGTCAATGCCATCAGTATATTCATGTTCCTCGGTCAGCTTTTAAAGTTTTTCTTATCCGTCTGCCACATCCACCTACACTTGCTCTGTAACTCACCAGTCGCAGCTGCATCCACGTCCCTCATTAGCCCCAGTCCATATATGACCAAAAGATGGGAGAAAGAACTGGAAGAGTCAAAGATGAAGATGTTGAGCTTCTCCTTGTAAGTGATGTGGATGAATAAGTTTAGAAATGAGATCATCAGGTTGAAGAACTAGGAGATAAAGTCCAAGAGGCCAGACTGAGATGGTTTGGACATGTCCAGTGGAGGGACAGTGAGTTTATTTGTAGCAGACTGTTAGAAATGCAGCTGCCAGGAAAAAGAAAAAGAGGAGATGTGTGGATGAAATTAAAGAGAACATGAAGATAGTTGGAATAAAGACAGAGGACAGAGTCTGATGGATTAGATGGCTTGCTGCATGTGGCCACCCCTGAAAAATGGAACAACTGGAAGAAGAAGAGCTATCATGCTATTCAATCTACTCAACAAATTGATTTCTCTTTTATTGTCCTTGTCTCTGTGTGCATGTATGTGTTTGTCTGTAGCTGTTGCAATAAATCTCCTGAACTTGTGGACAAATTAGAATGAAACTTTCTGAAAGTCATCATTGGATGTACATCTACAACCAGTTAACTGTTTATGTCAACCAGTCCGATCTCAGTTCAAACCACAAAAATGAAGCAGGTGATATGCATATTGACTTTTAGAATGTTGTTTGTTTGATTGCTTGTTTGTTTGTTTTATGTTTTACTTTTGGGCTGTCTCAATAACAGATCAAATTAATACCTCCTCTAGAATTAGTCACCTTCTTTGGAAATGTTAACAACTCCACACAACTTGGCTTTAGATTTGCAAGTACCGTAGTTTAAATTAATTTATTTAGATAAAGATAAACGATGGTTAGCTACCCATATGACGAGTCACTAAAAGCTTGAGCATAAAAAATAACATAAAAAATAAATTCTACAATCAAACCATATATAGCAAAAACCATGAATGAATAGTTGTAAACGCTGTTCCATTTCAAATGAATGGGAGGATAAACTACAAGGAAAAGGATATAAATCAAAGCCCAAACATTCCTTCGAAAAATGCTAAGCCTTTAATGCAAGTATTTTAAACTAAGAACCAAAAGCTACGGTAATCAGATGTGGATGTTCAACCAATGACATTCTTCTGATACTGTAGTTTTATTTCTATTGATCCAGGGGTCCGTGAGATATGTTGCTAACAAGTAGACAAGTCTGTCTCCAAAAGATTGATTTTAACGTATTTAATATATGTTAAAGTTGATTCAACAGAAGGTTAATGATTCACTTATCTTGTCAATGAGAATTGCTTTTAGGTAAATAGCTTCCTAACTGGAGCACCTAAAGTCCTTCACATATAGAAGCTCAGTCCTCACCTCCTACAGGTGTGCAGTGGAGAGCATCCTGTGCTCCAGCATCAACGTGTGGCATGGAGGCTGCACAGCTGCAGAAAGAAAAGCTTTGCAGAGAGTGGTGAAGGCTGCACAGAAGATGTTGGAGTCAGTCTCCCCACCATCACAGACATTTACACCTCCAGATGCAGGAAGAGAGCCACCTGCATCATGAAAGACCCCACTCACCCAGCACACACACTTTTTGCCCCACTCCCCTCAGGAAGGAGGTTGAGGAGCATTAAGTGTAGAACCACTAGACTGAGGAACAGCTTCTACCCTGAAGCTGTTAGACTCATGAATATCTAACCAGAATAATCACTGTGAAATATCACATCATGTTGCTGCTGATCTGTTTCATGTTGCTGCTGATCTGTTTCATGTTGCTGCTGATCTGTTTCATGTTGCTGCTGATCTGTTTCATGTTGCTGCTGATCTGTTTCATGTTGCTGCTGATCTGTTTCATGTTGCTGCTGATCTGTTTCATGTTGCTGCTGATCTGTTTCATGTTGCTGCTGATCTGTTTCATGTTGCTGCTGATCTGTTTCATGTTGCTGCTGATCTGTTTCATGTTGCTGCTGATCTGTTTCATGTTGCTGCTGATCTGTTTCATGTTGCTGCTGATCTGTTTCATGTTGCTGCTGATCTGTTTCATGTTGCTGCTGATCTGTTT
>JBBPBX010041887.1:0-28651 GCA_038048925.1 Garcialebias charrua | reverse complement strand
AATGTTTACTTCAAAATGGATCTGTTTCATTTCAAATTCAAACAATGACAACAATACGGCAAAGCAATGAAGTCCTGTATAGTACCTGACTTTTTTTGTGTCACCCCTAAGAAATTCTTTGTCTAGCTGTTTTTTATTCAGCTCTGACCTGAGCTCCCTGTTTTCCTGTAAGAGACGATTAATTTCTGCTCTTCTTTGTTCGCACAACTGACATTCTGTTTGTCGCCTTTTTGCTGCTGGTTCATCTTCCTCCTCCCCATCTGCAGCGACAGTGATGTCCTCTCGTGGGGTTTCCACCGCAGACACTGCTTGTTGATTTTGCCTTTCCATCACTTCCTGGCCTTCATCTTCCCCTTGTGCTCTGCTGTAACGTCTCTTTCACCTCGGAGTGTCCCAAGTGCAGTGTTGGAGCCCAGTCGGGATTTGACTCATCCATCTCATAAGAAGATTTGCCTTGAAGAGAACGCAGATCAGTAATATAATTATTGCCAGAAAACATTACTGTCATCCATCTAGTATATTTTTTTTTTAGTTGAAATTACTGAAGTTCCATTGGTAGATTACCTTATTTTAATGGTGATGTATAAATGTCATAACAATGTACTACCCTTAAATATTCAGACACATTTTGTTAAAAGATGAAGCGCTTTAATGTGTAATATGTTGAAATTTGAAAATTGAGATGAGTTACTCATTTTTTGTTACTTATAGATTATTCTTTGAATAGATTGTTTGGAAAAGGGGCAGATATAATAAGATAGTTTCTTCTTTCTGCTGCCTTTCATTTTATATTTTCTTTTTTTTGTCTTTGTTGGGTATTTATTTTGATAAAATGAATAAAGAAATAAATTAATAATAAAAAACAATATGCTACAGTCAATGTGACAACACAATCAACTTTAAACAGTTTATTTTAAAATAACACAGATGTCCGACCTAAACTTGGTTGACCCACTATGCACTGAACTCGACCAAAACATGATACACCTTGACAAAATGGCACAACTCCAGTAAACTGATTTAAAATACTCACCTGAATGGAAATGTCTGGAACAAACAAGCATGTATCTTGTGATGTTGGAGAACGTTACATCAGGACGTCTCACTGCTGATATCCATGCCTCCTTTTTGTTATGGCCGACACAAGCTCGCCCTCGCGTTGTTTCCAGGTAGGGAAACTATAAAACGAGTCCGTTTTCTTATTTTTTTACCTTTTCTGTCGTGTGAACGGACATTGCATCCTATTACACAGCAATTTAGGACCATTGCTAAGCTGTTGAAACCTGATTCGAACAAAATACGAGCAAGGCAGGAAAAATGGCGGATCGACAAAAAACTACAAAAAAAACTACCCACAATGCTGTGCGCGGTGGACCAGTGACGTCACGCTCCAAAGCTCTATTAAGGCTCAACAGCTCCCCAGTGTATGATGAACTGAGATCTTGTAGTGTATGATAAACAGATCTTGTAGTGCAGGGGTCCCCAAACTTTTTCCTGTGAGGGCCACATAACTTTTCCCTTCTCTGGTGGGGGGCCGGAGTCAGTTTGTAACAGGAAAAAGTGTGACGATTGCAGGAGTGCCTAAATGTAAAAATGTATTGTTTTCCAGAAAGCCCAATCAAATAACCCTTTCTGGGTTCTTCACAGATGTTGGAACAATAATAAATAGTTAATTAGTAGTGAATAGCTTACTGGGAGCCGTTTCTCTGCGGTGTCCATACAAAAGGCTGCGCGCATTAGCGTTAGCCCCTCCGCGTTAGCATGTTAGGCCACGCAAGCTATCATACTTGTCTTTGTGATGGGATTCATAGTGTCGCCGCAGATTGTATTCTTTGAATGCCGCCACCGCCTCTTTACAGATGAGACGGACAGCCTTGTCTTTGCATTGAACAAAAAAAATTATAATTTGTCCACTGCAGCTTAAGCTGGTGAAGATTCTCAGTCGTCCAGGACATGATAAAATCAAAAAAGGCGTTCAATACTTCTGAATCAATTTTTTTCTTACCTAATCTTTTCACCATTATTCAGTTCTGTCTTTGAGAGGGGCGGGTTTAGGATTTTTTTTCTGAGGGTTGCCAGATAGGGGCACAGACCGCAAAAGGGTGGAACAGAATGTCACGTTTTGGATGTGTCAGAGTTTTTCCCCAAACGTTGACACGATAAATTAAATGTGGAACAATAGTTCAAAATAGTTCATAACTAAGGAACATTTTATTGCAAACGTCCAACTTTATTATCAAATACACATACACATATGAAAAAAAATCTAAATGTTCTCTGGTATTGTTCTGGGGGCCGGACCAAATGTGGAGGAGGGCCGCATCCGGCCCACGGGCCGCAGTTTGGGGACCACTGTTGTAGTGTATGATGAAGTGAGATCTTGTAGTGTATGATGAAGTGAGATCTTATCGTGTATGATGAAGTGAGATGTTGTAGTGTATGATAAAGTGAGATGTTGTAGTGTATGATTAACTGAGATGTTGTAGCAGTGTTGCCAGGTGAGAAATGTAGGATTATTATCATACTAGAGACATAAAATTATCGTATTTTGAGGGAAATTATTGTACACCCGTCATAACCAAAATAACAAGTATGCACTATAGTCACTCTATGGACCTTACCAAGCTCCACCCAGAAACGCCCCCTAGGCTCCAACATGGCTGCTTACCTCACAAACAAAGCCACGCGGAGCATTAGTTTCAATGGAAACATGGCGTCGACTGTCTCTGCATGGTATTTCTGAGTCGAATAGTGTATCATTTCTGCCAGATTCCAACAAAATATCAGCCACGACAATGGACAGGGGAACCAGCAAGTTCATGTTATTTTTTTGGGACGTAATCAAGTTGTTTGAGCCACGCAATGCCTCCAACAGCGGGCGCGTCACAGCTAAATGCTACCGGTGTTCTGGAACACCGGTGTTCCGGAACACCGGCCGATGAGGAAAACAGCAGCTCCTCACACGCTCAGCATTATTACAGTTGTGGACAGGATCACTGATGCCTATTGTTCTGCAAGGCTGGGTAAGTCAGGCATTCATGGTTTTGAGGGTTACTTTTGAAATCAGTGATTTCTGTTGTTGGCAAAAGTTTGAGTGTGCCTTGGTCTGATACTCGGTGCTAGCGGTGCTAGCGTGGCTAACACGATTACAGTTTAGTGAAAAGCCTTTTCAGATGAAATGAAATCTTTAATGTATGTTAGCAGTGGTGGGCAAATGAACGCTAGGTAGCGCTAAAGCGCTAATCCGCTTACAGTGGACCTAAACTTTTTGTCAGCGTTTTTGTGAATTGACTAACTTTTATAATTCATAAGCGGATTTGTGCTATTTTTATTTAAAATGCAGTACCGCTAATAACTAATTATCTATCAGTAAAAACCAATAAACTTATTTACAAGCTCTTATGCTGCTTGTTTTACCTTTTTCCCCACCGTAAACAGCAGAGAGGAGGAAGGGTGTGAGGGGGAGGGGGGCAGAGCTGAGAACAGACTCGGATCTACCATGTAGGTAAATGCCTGGGGGTCCCATTTCAGCAGTGGCCCCGGCCCCGCCTCGCCCCGTGCAGTCACCTACATCACTAACATTGATCCTGCTTGTTAATGTACATTTAACATAAAAATAATTATAGTTACGATGAAAACGATCATTAAATACGCAATTAAAAAAACGGTCGATTTCTTTATCCCCCTACTAAAAATGGACTATTCCATCTTGACATCTTCCGGGTCACTCAGAGGTGAACTCGGGGGCTAATTCTGTGGCTACTGTTTGTGCTGGGTACTTGGATAAATCCGTAGAGAACCCCGCTGTTTCAAGCCAAATTAACGCGGCCGGAGGAGTTTATTGAGGGTTTTGTGTCGACCATTTGACGGTGAGTCGTTATTTTTATGTATTTTAGTTACTTTTCATTAAATCTGTTGACTACCTATAGACGCTAACTCTGTGTCTGCCTGTTGGTAGTGCTGGGTTACTAATGGATAAATCCGTAGAGAACCCCGCTGTTTCAAGCCAAATTAACGTGGCCGGATGATTTTATTGTGTGTTTTGTGTCGACCATTCGACGGCGAGTCGTTAGTTTCATGTATTTGGGTTACTTTTATGTATAAATGCGGTGGCGACACACCCGTGTATTTGAGATTTAAACGTGGTTTTAGGGATTAAAAGATCATTCTATTTTTTGTTAATTTCGTGGCCGAATAGAATATATGTACGTAAAGTATTAAATAAATCCTTTGATTTTTGTAATTTCATCCTTTTAGGATCATTTTTGTTACTTTTCAGTTGGCAGTGTAGTGCAAATATTGATAACGCTGCCGGCTATATATAAATATATATATATATATATATATATATATATATAATATAGAAAAATATATAAATAGCGGATTAGATTAGCTTCCCCTAATTTTCATAAGACATTTGTGCTTTTGAAATTGTGGACCTAAAAAAATTAATAAGCGTTTTAGAAATTGTGGAACTAATTTTTTAATTAGCGGTGCCCAGCACTGTATGTTAGATACGGTACACATTGCATATTGATCTCTTCAGCTAACATAAAACTGTAACAGACAGGCTTCAAGGTGTAGAAGTTGTATTGTTATCGGTAAATGCGGTCATGCACAAGCTCGCAATGTAACTCAGCATGTCTAAAAAAGCTAAGTCTGGTCCCCTGGACATCCCTCTGGTCCAGAGGACCAGACTTCACTTTTTTAGAGTTTTCTACCTGGATTATTGAGCATGCATCACGGTAAATTAGCATGCGTTTCTTGCTACTGTAGCTGTTGTTTGTGAGGCGGTCACGCGCCTGGTAGCTGCGCTGTGACGTGAAATGGGCATTAGCCAATGAAACGCGGCCCTGTGGGCGGAGCTTGGTAAGGTCCATTGTTGAATAGCGTCTAACAGCGCTCACAGCTTTGTGGCGTCAGTACGGGTGGGAACCATAGACAATAATACGTATTAATGTCTGGTGGCAACTAATGAGCCCCACCCTTCTTCTTGTTTTGTTTTATGGCGGTTGGCAGACCAACTGTTAGGTGCATTACCACCACCTATTGAGCTGGAGTGTGGACAGGAGATAAACAGAAAAAAACTAATTCTGTAAAATTAATTTAATAACTCAACTAAATTCTCTCTATTAAGTTTGTATTTTTCAAGAAAATAATAACTTGATCTTTAACTTTACTGATATCACTACTAAAAACATCCCTAATTGTAAATTTAATATTCATTTTATTTATTTATTTTTGGAAATTCATTCTTTCTGTTTCATACCCTGGACATTCCATAAAGACATGTTGAACCATTTCAGGGAAATTGCTGGTGCACTTGTCACATAGTCCTGTTGCATGCTTTACATTTATTTTAAGAAATTTATTAAGGCCTGTGTGTCCTGTAGGGGTGGGCGATATGGCTCAAAAATTATATCGTGATATTTCAGAGCATTATCACGATAACGATAAATTTCGTGATATAACAAAAAAAAAACAATAATAATAACTTTTTTTTATTTATTTGACAAAATTAACTTAACATGTTGCTTTGCAGTATTATGTATATAAAATAAAATAAAAACAACAAGGGGTAATTTTACTGAAATGACTTTATTTAGTAAAGTATTCAGTCTCCCAAGTATAAAAATAAAAAAATAAAAATTATCTGTTATTTAGATTGAAAAATCTTATCTATTCATGCAAGAATTATTCATTTTTTAAAACTGATCTGTCTCTGCACACCCTGATGCATGCTCAATAATCCAGGTAGAAAAATCTAAAAAAGCTAAGTCTGGTCCTCTAGACAGACTTAGCTTTTTTAGATTATCTGTCTCTGATTACCTGACTCTTGGTCCGTGGAGCCGCGCGTGTTTGTAAAGACGGTTCAGCGGGGGAGACACACAGCACCGACTGCTCAGAGCGGGGAGGGGGGGGGCATTTGAGCTCTCTCTACCTGGAGTTTAAGCAAGGGGACAGAAGCTGAGAGAGACGCGAGTTGTTTGTTTTTAGCATTTTAGCTAGCAAGTATTGCACGCAGACTGGTGGAGGGGAGGTGCGCAGTTCAGTTTGTTGGTTTGAAGCGCTCGTTTGTTAAGGGGGCGGGGCGCCCTTACGTATTACGTCATGAAATTAGCATATCATGATATAACTTTTTTGCCCGAGCAAGCTTTTTATACCGGTAAAACCAGTAACAATATGATATGGCCTAGCTCTAGTGTCCTGTTCTAATGTGAGTAAGTTCCTGTTTCTTCCTGCTTTCCTTGTACAGTATATCCTACCTTTTTATGAATGTGTAAATGTCTTCCTGTTTCAATAATGTCCCAGTTTTCCTGCCATATTTTCTTAATTTACTATCATTTAACATTCAACTTTACATAAATGTTCACTCGTTTTCATCACTTCTTCCAGACCTGTGTCGCACGGCTCTGCTGCTTCTTATTTTCTAACTCATGGGGCAGGCGCAGCGGACTATTCAGCCAATCATGGCCGTTGTTCTGAGGCAAACACATAACGTCACTCGTAAGTCACATTTAGAAAATCACGATTGGCTGGAATTTCAAGATGCCTTCAGGGTTCACAAAAAAACTCAGACAGACAGTTGCAACTGGCTGATGGAAACCGATTACAACTACATCCATCCATCCATCCATCCATTTTCGTCCGCTTATCCGGGGTCGGGTCGCGGAGGTAGCAGCCTAAGTAGGGAGGCCCAGACTTCCCTCTCCCCAGCCACTTGGAGCAGCTCCTCTGGGGGAATCCCAAGGCGTTCCCAGGCCAGCCGAGAAACATAGTCCCTCCAGCGTGTCCTGGGTCTTCCTCTGGGTCTCCTCCCGGTGGGACATGCCCGGAACACCTCACCAGGGAGGCGTCCAGGAGGCATCCTAACCAGATGCCCGAGCCACCTCAACTGGCTCCTCTCGATGTGGAGAAGCAGCGGCTCTACTCCGAGTCCCTCCCGGATGACTGAGCTTCTCACCCTATCTCTAAGGGAGAGTCCAGAACCCTGCGGAGCATACCTGTCAAGTCTCCCGTTTTGGCCGGGAAACTACCGTATTTTACCCCTCTTTCCCGTCGTCATCCCGAATTATTATTTTCCCGGAAATTTCCCGTATTATAATTAGTGCTGGACGATAATTCAATAACGATAAATATCGCGATATACTTTTATTCAATAACGATGATATGAAGTTTAAGCATATTTTCGATATTTCGATAGGATTTTACAACGTTTTTCTGTTTCTGTTCGGGTTGGAGCGGCTGCTTCAACAACCCGCCCGGACAGAAAAAGCTGTGACACAAAACGTGCGTGGTGACGTCGTTGTTACGCAGCGCTCAGTCCAGCAGCAGGCGTTAGCGGTAGCAGGCTAAAAGCTAAGCTAGTCTCCAAAGCGCGTTAAGTTTTCGCTTCAAAACGAGTCAAACGAGTGCTCATGACCGTCAGAATGTGACTGAACAAAGTTTCACAAGCGAAGAGAAAGAGACGACATCACTGATGAGAGGAAAGACTAATTCGTCGGTGTGGACGTAGTTCGGTTTTGTTAAACTGCAGGTCTCATCTGCAGCGAGTCTTACTCGGTTTCTTTATTTTGCAAAACGTGACAAAGTCGTTCTAACTAGCGGTGGGAACATCTAACTTGTTTAATCTGAAGAGTTTCCACTCGATATAATATGATGAGAGTCAGAAGATGAAGAACAATAAAGTTTGAGCCAACGTTTCCCTGAAACTACGACGTAAACAAACAGCCCCAGCAGCGCTGCATGTTTTTTTATTCAAAATAAAACAAATTCATCAGAAGAAGAAAAAACACTGAATGAAAATGTGCAGAAAGACGAAAATAGTGTTTTAATATCTGCCCCTTGTTTAAAAAATACAAAATAACTACAAACAAACAACAACCTTCACTTCACCTGCACCACACCTTCCCAACAACTTTGATTTAATCATATTTTAAAACATAGTTTTAGAAATGTTTATGGTGATATCAAGTCAACACAATCCTGTTTCCTGATTTACAACTCAGCTCCTTCAAACTAGTCCTAAATGGAGGTTTTACAAACATTTACATTCCCTTCAGGGTTTAATAACTTTAAACAAATTTTAATTGAATATTTGGGGGGTAATTTTTTTTCAGTTTTATACATGACTTGTAAAATACTATGTTCAACCAAATCATAAAATTTTAATAATTTAAACTGATGAAATATTTGTTGGGTGACCATAGCACTTCCTACTAATAATTCTTGTAGCTCTTTAAAAACAAAACAAAAAAAACAGGGTTTGTAATAGTTTTACATGCTTTTCCCCAAACTTCAATACAACAGATTAAATATGGAACAATCATTACATTATTCAATATATTCAAAACTTTGTCATTCAAAAACTATTTTACTTTATACAGTAATGCAATTGATTTTGTTATTTTTATTCTTAAGTAATTTCCATGAGATTTCTATGTCAGCTTCTTATAAATAACACCCAAAAGTTTTATTTAATTAACTATGAATTTCAATGCTGTAAATTTTAAAGATGTTTAAAGTTAAAACTATTAATATTGACACAGTTGAGAATTTTATGGCAAGAAAGTTCATGCTCAATAATCCACGTACCAAATCCAATAATTTTCAGTCGGGTCATCTGGAAAGTTTCTTTTTATAGAAATTGGATGGAGGATGGAGGGTGAAACGTTTCTATAAAAAAGAAAGTGTCCAGATGACCCGACTGAGAATTATTGGGTTGAGAATTTTATGTTTATTTGATGGTGATTTCCATCTTTTTGGAGGCTAAATACAAATACAAGGAGAACATTAATTTATTTGTATAGTTTATAGTTTTTTTTAGGCTTTTATATTGTTTATATCGATATCGAATTATATCGATATCGACCGAAATTAAGAACTATTTCGTGATAAAAATTTTGGCCATATCGTCCAGCCCTAATTATAATATTCTTAAAAAAAAACATTCCAGTGCCTCTGAATCATGTCACTAGCCTCGTGAGCAGCAAACCCGGAAAAACCCAGAGATGGATGAATGAGAGAGAAAAGTTAAGACTTCGTGTAAATAAGAGAGAAAAGTTAAGACTTCGTATAAATATCTTGAAAAATGGGACAGCAAATTTACTTTTCCTAAAAGAAGAGTAGGGTGGGGGGCACAATTTCGCGTTTTGTAAGATTTGTAACTGCGACTTTAGTGTCTCACGAGGGAAGGAACGGTGTCCGTCAGACTGCCGAAATCAGACTCCATGAAGCGGACTGACGAGAGCAACGCACCCCTGAAGCCACAGAGCTCGAATATCCAACTTCCAACGTAAAACTAACTTTACCGCAGTGTCCCACTGCATGAAAAATCCGTCAAGCACAAAGGTAGGCCTATCAGATTGTGTTTTTATTCATTTCATATTAAAAACAATGACAATTTTTTTAAAAGAAAAATTAAACATAACATAAAATGAAAGGAAGCAGAAGAAGAAAACATTTCTTATCATATCTGCTCCTTATCAAACAATCAATTCAAACTATCAATTCAAACATAAATATACTTATTTGTAATACAAAATAATACAGTCTCATCAGAGATATACAGTCACATCAAAATATCTAATATAATTTGTTATATTAGAATCAACTTAAATGTAACTCTTCAATAAAATAGTTTTAATCATTTTCTTAAATATTAGTATGGACTTCACATTTTTACATTGTCCTCTAGTCCATTCCAAAGATCAATTCCTCTTATTGTAGTAGACCTACCCTTTAAACTGGTTCTAAACTTAGGTTTAACAAACATTTCCATTCCCTTTAAATTATAGCAACTAATCCTTTTCACAAAATAGGTTTGAATGTTAGATAGACACACAAACATAACTGGTTTGTAAGTGGCTGATAGGTAGTTATTTTAGATTTCTTGTAAACCTGTCTTAAAATGTAAGGGGTCCTGGACTTTGGTTGGGTAGTGGGATGGCTCGGAGTACCCAGCAGAAAATTTCCCTTATTTTTAAATCCAAAACTTGACAGGTATGCTGCGGAGAAAACTCATTTCAGCCGCTTGTATCCGAGATCTCGTTCTTTCGGTCACAACCCAAAGCTCATGACCATAGATGAGGGTGGGAACGTAGATCGATCGGTAAATTGAGAGCTTTGCCTTTCGACTCAGCTCTCTCTTCACCACGACAGACCGGTACAGCGCCCGCTTCACTGCGGATGCTGCACCTATCCGCCTATCGATCTCACGCTCCAGTTTTCCCTCATTCGTGAACAAGACCCCGAGATACTTAAACTCCTCCACTTGGGGCAGGACCTCCTCCCCGACCCGGAGAGGGCATGCTACCCTTTTCCGGCTCAAGACCATGGCCTCGGATTTGGAGGAACTGATCCTCATCCCGGCCGCATCACACTCGGCTGCAAACCGCTCCAGTGAAAGCTGTAGATCACGATCTGATGAAGCCAATAGGACCACATCATCTGCAAAAAACAGAGAAGTGATTCTAAGGCCACCAAAACGGATCCTCTCAACACCTTGGCTGCGCCTAGAAATTCTGTCCATAAAAGTTATGAACAGAATCGGTGACAAAGGGCAACCTTGGCGGAGTCCAACTCTCACTGGAAACGAGCCTGACTTACTGCCGGCAATGCGGACCAAGCTCTGACACCGGTCGTACAGGGACCTAACAGCCCATATCAATGGGCCTGGTACCCCATACTCCCGGAGTACCCCCCACAGAACCCCCCGAGGGACGCGGTCGAATGCCTTTTCCAAGTCCACAAAACACATGTAAACTGGTTGGACAAACTCCCACGCGCCCTCCAGGACGATTACAACTACACGATCACAAAATGGTCAAATTACCGTATTTTTGGCCTTTTTTGGGATTATTGATCGTACATCATACAGAGGGAAAAATTGTCGTACAAATATGATAATTATCGTACACCTGGCGACACTGTGTTGTAGTGTATGATGAACAGAGATCTTGTAGTGTATGATAAACTGAGATATTGTAGCGTATGATGAAGTGAGATCTTGTAGCGTGTGATGAACTGAGATCTTGTAGCGTATGATGAAATGAGATCTTGTAGCATATGATGAAGTGAGATCTTGTAGCATATGATGAAGTGAGATCTTGTAGCATATGATGAACTGAGATCTTGTAGCATAAGAAGAAGTGAGATCTTGCAGCGTATGACGAAGTTAGCTCTTGTAGTATATGAATAACTGAGATCCTGTAGAGTATGATGAAGTGAGATCTTGTAGTGTATGATAAACTGAGATATTGTAGTGTATGATAAACTGAGATATTGTCGTGTATGATGAAGTTAGATCTTGTAGTGTTTGATGAAGTGAGATCTTGTCGTGTATGATGAAGTGAGATATTGTAGTGTATGATAAACTGAGATCTTGTAGTGTATGATGAAGTTAGATCTTGTAGTGTTTGATGAAGTGAGATCTTATAGTGTATGATAAACTGAGATCTTGTAGTGTATGATAAACTGAGATCTTGTAGTGTATGATAAACTGAGATCTTATAGTGTATGATAAACTGAGATCTTGTAGTGTATGACAAACTGAGATCTTGTAGTGTATGATAAACTGAGATCTTGTAGTGTATGATAAACTGAGATCTTGTAGTGTATGACAAACTGAGATCTTGTAGTGTATGATAAACTGAGATCTTGTAGTGTATGATAAACTGAGATCTTGTAGTGTATGATAAACTGAGATCTTGTAGTGTATGATAAACTGAGATCTTGTAGTGTATGATAAACTGAGATCTTGTAGTGTATGATAAACTGAGATCTTGTAGTGTATGATGAAGTGAGATCGTGTAGTGTATGATGAAGTTAGATCTTGTAGTGTATGATAAACTGAGATCTTGTAGTGTATGATGAAGTGAGATCGTGTAGTGTATGATGAAGTTAGATCGTGTAGTGTATGATGAAGTTAGATCTTGTAGTGTATGATAAACTGAGATCTTGTAGTGTATGATGAAGTGAGATCTTGTAGTGTATGATGAAGTGAGATCGTGTAGTGTATGATGATGTATGATAAACTGAGATCTTGTAGTGTATGATGAAGTGAGATCTTGTAGTGTATGATGAAGTGAGATCTTGTAGTGTATGATAAACTGAGATCTTGTAGTGTATGATGAAGTGAGATCTTGTAGTGTATGATGAAGTGAGATCTTGTAGTGTATGATGGTGACGGCTCCTCTAAACGTTACGGGGCATCTTGCAGACTGCGCATGCGTATCAACTGTCTACATGTATGCTGAACTGACAGAACACTAAAAATCTGGACGTGAACAGATAGACCCGGACCAAGACCCGGACCAAGACCCGGACCAAGACCCGAGCCTCCCCCCGCCCCACGGACTCGTTCCCGAACACAATAAGGAGACTCACCCAGAACAGGATGTTGAACCCAAAGATGAAGTACTTGATGCAGCAGCTGACCTCGTTGCCTTTGTACAGATCGCCCGACATGTTGGAGCATCATCCGCGGGTTCTGAAGAGGAACCAGAGCCCGCTTCACAGGCCGCTTTGTGCTGCAGGACCGGAGCGAACAGGTTCAGCGATCCGGGGATCCATTCCGCTTAGGTTCCACTACTAGGACCTCACGAACCGTCTCTGTTGTTCGGTACCGAACCACACATGAGCCTTTTTCTGTCGGAAGACTTCAAACCAATCGATAAAAAAAACAACTCCTCCGTTAATTCTGGAGCTCCGGTGTTGCTCCAGTCTGAGGCTACCGGGACAGGGCCGGCCTTCTGTGATTGACATGACTCCAACCAATCACAGCAGAAGGCTTGGGAGGGTCATTTGTGATTGACAGGAATCTGTCCAATCACAGCAAGATCCTGAGGATAGTCACAGTGATTGATAGGATGCTAACCAATCACAGCAGGTCATCAGGGACGGACTTCTGTGAAGGATAGGTGCTGGTGAAGATTAGGTTTCCAACCAATCACAGCAAACAAGAGGTGAAGCACTTTCGATGTCCAGAATGACACAGATGTCAAATAAACACTTTATACACTGTTTATATATAAACACTTTTATATGACATCTGTGGTTAATGATACGGATTTTTTTAAGTAGACAAACTCCAAGCCAAGCATAAGGATTATTGTGCTGCACTTTTCTTAGACCTGTCTAAAGCTTTTGACACAGTGGATATAATGACATCTTGTGTCATGTTTAAACTTTCATTAGACAGTGCTAAAAAATAATAAAAACACAAGCAGAAAAGTTCTCTGATCACCTTGCTCAGATAATAGTCCTCTGACAAATGATTTTAGTAATTATGTAGATTGTTAGATAAATAGTTATGTGTTTTTATTTTACTTTTATCATATTATTTGCTAAATCTCTATTACTAATTTTACTTATATTTGTACTGAATAATGTTAACTTGTTTATGCATATGTGGACCTTAGGACAGTTTTTCTTTACATGTTTATATGTATCATGTTATAATTTGAAATTGTCATTTGTTTCTTGTGTTCCTTTGTTCTGTTATAATGTTCAATAGTTCAATACATGTAAAGTAAAAAAAAGTATCACATTTTCTTTTAATTACAAAACTTTATCAACTTTACAAGTAAGTGTCTGCCAGGGGTATTAAAGCTGCTATATGTAACTTTTCTAACAATATATTTTTAACATATTTCTTCACTCTGTCACTAGATTGATGTTAGAGAGGTAATCTCTGAAAAAAACTAAAAAAAATATTGTCCCCTTGCTTCTCCAGGTGGTAAATAAGCATTTCTAAAAAGAAAAAGTGACCCGCCATTTTCCAGCCAATAAAAACAAAGTTTGTAACCAGCCAATAAAAACAGAGCTTGAATTTGAATTTCAACAGACCACAAGGGGGCAGAGCCATATATGGCTCTGAGGGGGAGGGATCAGAATGTTTTGCTTGTTGAAATTTTTTCTAAGTGCTGCAGTTCTACAGAAACTGCAGACTTCACCTTTAACAGGTACAAAAGTAATAGTATACAAGTATAGCAAATACAGTAACAATATTATTATATGGTACAAAAGGTTAAAAAAAAGTCTAAGAAGATTCAAAACAATCTATTTACAGGTTACATAGATAAATTAACATTAAGTTTTTCTAGAACTGAGTTGGTTTTCATTACCTTTTTGTTTTCAAGTTCTTTAATTGTATTGCTGTATATGTAAAGTTCCTTGCTAAAGTTTTTTTTTTTTCATTCAACCTTTATTTAGTCAGGTTAATCTCATTGAGCCTCGAGGACTCATTTACAAGAGAGACCTGTCTACAAACTAAAGAATGATGACAACAGCAACAGTAGATTTTCCTTGGACAATCAACAATAGACAATCATAAGAGAGAAATACAGATTTTTTAAACAAGTTAAAACAAAGATATCAAAGTAGCAAAACAGACAGATTATAAGGCAGATGTATAAAATCAAAAACAGGAACATGTCTGCATTGGTTTTTGCCAGGATTCCAACAGATTCTTAAAACCATTTAGAGAGGTCAAGGTCAAGATCTTCAGATCTTTTTGTAAGATATTCCAGGAAACAGGAGCAGAGTAGGAGAAGGCCCTTTTGTCTAGTTCAGTCCTCACTGAGGGAACACTGCAGGTAATCATGTCCTGAGAGTGCACGCTGTAGCTGCACTCACGTAAAGACAAGTAGGAGGAGATGTATGAAGGCAACAGACCAAGAAGTGATTTAAAGATGAAAATGTACCAGTGGAAGAGTCTGCGTGAGGTTAATGATGTCCAGTTAACCAGTGAATACAGGGTGCAGTGGTGGGTATGATAATCACAGCCAGTTATGAATCTTAGTGCACCATGATAGACAACATCCAACATCTGCAGGGTGCTTGTAGGAGCATTCATGTAGATAATGTCACCGTAATCAATGGAGGGAAGGAAAGTCACAGATACAAGGTGTTTCCTAGCATTCAGTGTTAGACATGATTTATTTCTGAAAAAGAAACCCAGTTTAACTTTCAGTTTCTTCACTAGGTTTTCCACGTGGAGTTTAAAAGAGAGATGTGAATTGACCAGGATACCCAGATATTTATAGGAATCAACAAACTCAATAGGGACACCTACTGTTGCTGTTGTCATCTTTCTTTAGTTTGTAACCAGGTCTCTCTTGTAAATGAGTCCTTGAGGCTCAATGAGATTAACCTGCCTAAATAAACGTTGAATGAAAATTTGAGGATAAAATCAGAGGAAGAACTGCTGGGACTGACTTCCTATTTGAAAAAAGCATCCCCTCTGTGTTGCTCACTAGATTAGCTCTCCATTAGTGCAAGCAGTTGCTGACCAGGGGGTTAGGATGCTTGAGAGAAGTGGAGCGCTACATCTGAACTATCTTACCTAGCGCATCTGTATTGCAAATGGTTAGCTTAGCGCTAAGTATGTGATGCTGTGAGATGCTGTAAGATGCTGTAAGATGCTGTGTGTTAAGGTGCAATAAAGTTGAAATTTTTTAACTTCTATTTTAAGTTTTCTTTTTTCTTAACATGACATTTAAAGTAAAAACAAACAAATAAACAAGCAACCTCCACTCTAAAAAAAAAAAAAAAGGACCAGGGGGGCAAAAAAACAATCTTGCCAACATAGGATGACCAGAGATGAATCCAGAGTCCTGAAATGATGACAGAATGTCACATGGGCTCCTCTGAGAAGTCTATAGAAATTCTTCAGTAGTAGGGCAGGGAGGGGCTGAGCATCAAGTTTACAAAACTTTCCAGTCAGGCTAAGATAAGATGGCCTGTCAACACCGGTTCAGTGTACTCAAGAAGCATGTGCAAACCAACCATAGAGACTGGGACAACAAACTGCCCTTAGTCTTAAAGGCCATTTGATCGACCCCACATCAGTCCACTGGCATCTCTCCATTTAAGATGATAACTGGCTGATGGATGATCCTTCTGTTAAACTTGTTCTACCAACCTGGTGAAGCCAGTGTAGCAACGGCCTACACAACCCACCAGTACATGACATTTTTGAACCAACACCTGAGAACCACTTTCGCTTTTACCCAAAAGCATCTTAACAAAATGGCTGAAGGATGCAAAGCCTACTACAACCAAAAAGCCTTCCTTGAAGAACTTCAAGATGGGGAAATGTTTGGTACTTCATCTTTGCCCCAGTCACTGGACAGAAAGCTTCCCAAACCGGAGCGCTTGCCTACAAACTTCTTCCAAGGTAGACCGGACCACATCTGATAACAAACTGTTCTCAGTTGTGTACCATATCAAGATCAGTAAAAGTCAGAAAGAGCCTGTCTTTAAGTGGGTCCACCGGAATCAGATCAAGCCACACAAGGCTCAAACAAAAACCAATGGTAGAGAAGCTTCAGACGACTAAAACACAGGCTAAACAAACTACTGTATTAAGAAGGTAAAAACCCTTGTCCTTCTCAGAGTAAGCCTTAAAATCACAAATCTTCTTTTCCAAGATGGCGGCGTAGTGAGTAGTCGGCTTCGTTGGGCTGTGCACCATATGCTTCGTAGTTGGGCAGAATATAATGCAAACAAGACTCGAATGTGATTATCCGACCGCCGACAAGCCTTCGCTGACATTCCAGCACAATGCCGCCTAGAACCGCGAAGAAAAACAACAAGGCCGACGACGCAGAGTCTCAACTGGCTAACGTAGGTAGCGTGGCTAACACGGAGCTAGCTGCGGGGCTACCAGTTGCTAGCGGGACCGTCACACTCGACCCGGCTCTCCGACAAGTCATTGAAGAAATTACCGGGAATATTTCGGCAGTTATCTCCCAAAAAGTAGACATTTTGGCTGAACTGCTTAAGAACCAGGCCGCGGAGATAAAGGAGCTGGGCCGATGCACTACAGATATGGAAGAGAGGATTGTAGCTCAGGAGGAAGGCCTAGAGCAGGCTACAACTCGCATAAAAAAGCTGGAAAAAGAGACTCTTGTGATGGCACAACGACTTGAGGACACGGAAAACAGAGGTAGGAGAAAGAACATTCGGGTGCTTGGTTTGAAAGAAGGCATAGAGGCTGGCCCTGGAGTTTTAAAATTCTTTGAAAAATGGCTGCCTGAGTTTCTGCATATCGAGACCAAGAGCGGTCGGATCAAGCTGGAGGGGGCGCACCGCACACAGGCTTTAAAGCCTGGACCTTCACAGAGACCAAGACCTGTGCTGATCACGTTTCACAACTACTGGGACAAACAACAAGTACTTGAAGCCGCACGGCGTGCGGGGAGCGGAGACCAGCCCCTGATGTACCAGAACTCCAGGATAATGTTCTTCCAGGATTTCTCGGCAGACACTGTGCGCAGACGGAAGGAATTCGACGCGGTGAAGCGACGGATGAAGGAGGCAGACATCCAATACTCCCTTCTATACCCGGCCAGGCTGAGGATTGTGCGCGATGGGGAAGTAAAGATTTTTATTTCTCCAGATAAAGCAATGGAATTTATGGACAGTTTGGGCTGACTAGCCATCAGCTTAAAGTGATACGCTCTGGACCGGACGGTATCAGGGGCCTGATATCTGAACGCTTCATAAATCACAACGACCGTGAGTAACTATGATTATGATCTATTTTGATATAGCTTTGCTCAGCTATATATATTTTTTTATTATATGAACTTTAGTGGTGCGCAACAACGATGGAGAGGTGATGGACTCTCTCTTTTGGGTTTGTTTACCTGTGTGTATTATCATCTGGGCGATGATGTACACTTGTTTGGTTAAAGAAAGATGGCCCCCTGTTTTCTTTTTAGGGGGGAAGCGTGCCTGGAAATCCAATTTTTTGTTTTTCTTGTTGTTTTTACCTGTTGGTTTTGGTTATTTTTTTTTCTTCAGCTCAGCATATTTCAGTACCCATATGTAACTTTCTTTTTTTCTTTTTTGGATGGTATTACAGTATAACTTTAGATTATAAATGTTAAAAATATGCACATGGAACATTAAGGGAAGCCATTCACCAATTAAAAGAAAAAAGGTCCTCTTAGCTCTTGTAGATATTGCCCTACTGCAGGAGACACATTTAAATGATTGTGAACATTTAAAATTGCAACAATGTGGCTTTGAACATGTTTTTTTTTCCTCCTTTACTAGTAAAAGTAGAGGAGTTTGTCACGTTGCGGTGTGTGAGAGAACCCAGTGGGTGCAGACAGGTAGTCACTCGGAGGCAGGAGTAGAAAAATCCAAAACGTTTAATCACAAAAACTCAAAACAAAACACTGACAAGTCAGCGAAGCAAAAACGAGGAACTGTAACTCTGGCTTAACTCTGGAACTGTAACTAGATACTTAATTCTAAGAACTATGAACTGCAGCTCAAACAGTGGCAGGAATACTAAAACTCAAACATGTGACTTATACTGAAACTCAAACATGAAGAGACGTACTCACTGGCCAAGGAGCTGGACACGACACACCAGGGGAAAACAAACGAATGACACGACAAGAACCTGACTGCAGACAGAGTATATATACACACAGACAAGACATGAAGTAACGACACACACCTGGGAACGATTAACAGAACAAGGCTAACTCTGAAGGGAAATCAGGGTGAGAGAACTCTAGGTTGAACTAATAATAAAACAAACATGTGGACTAAATTAGAAGGGAACCTAAACACATGTAGACTACACCAGAAGGTTGACTGATAATAAACAAACATGTGGACTAAAATAGAAGGGAACTTAAACACATGCATACGAAGGGGACCTACAATAAACACGAGGACTAAACATGAAGACTGACTGAACTAGACGGGGACCTAAAATAAACATGAGATATGCAGACTGAACTAGACGGGGAACTTAACCATGAAGACTGACTGAACTAGACGGGGACCTATGTGAAAACTGCTAAATCACAATACTTCTCTGATATCATTGCTGCAAACTCTCGTAACCCTCGAGTTCTGTTCTCCACCCTAAACTCTGTTCTCCACCTCACTGAACAATCACCCATGGAAGCCTCGACTGAGCTGTGCGAGAACTTCCAACATTTCTTTTTAGATAAAATCGCAACCACCAGGGCTCTCATTTCTCCTCCATCTCACGATCCATCCATCCCACCTCAATCTGTTGCTGTGTTTGACCATTTTGAACCAGTCTCTCTGTCCTCTCTAGAGCAGGTCATGTGCAGCCTGAAACCATCTGGCTCCCCCTTCGATGTGGTCCCCCCTCGGCTTCTAAAGGAGGTTTTTCACACTCTAGGTCCCTCCATTCTCTCTATTGTTAATAGCAGTCTATCCTCGGGTGTGGTGCCAAAATCATTAAAACATGCTGCTGTTCAACCCCTCCTGAAAAAACCAAACCTCGACCCGTCAGTATTATCCAATTTCAGGCCTGTCTCCAGACTCCCATTTGTTTCTAAACTTCTAGAGAAAATAGTTGAGTCCCAACTAAAGTGCTTCCTGGAGGATCACGCTATCCCCGAGCTATTCCAGTCTGGCTTCAAATCCCTCCACAGCACTGAGACTGCCCTACTGAAGGTTTTTAACGACATCTTTCTATCCACAGATACTGGTGACTCTGTGCTGCTTGTCCTATTGGACCTCACATCCGCTTTCGACACCATCGACCATGAGATCCTCATTGCTAGGTTGGAGCAGTGGGTGGGCATCTCAGGATCAGCCCTAAACTGGTTCAGATCCTACCTCTCTGACAGGTCTTTTTGTGTGTCCATCAATGATTTTACTTCTGCAGTGGCGGCTCTTAAATGGGGGGTTCCGCAGGGGTCCATCCTGGGTCCTCTCTTGTTCTCCTTATACCTGCTGCCACTCGGTGCTATCTTCCGGAAACACAATATACCTTTCCACTTCTACGCTGATGACTGTCAAATCTACTTCCCCCTAAGACAAAATGGTACAGGCTCTATTCAACCTCTGCTCGACTGCCTGGCTGACATCAGGGACTGGATGGCTTTAAATTTCTTAAGCTTCAATGATAAGAAGTCTGAAGCCATATTGTTCCTTCCCAATGACACAACCTCAAACCACTGCATTGACCTGTCTGCTCTACCCCTGTCCGAAAAACAAAAAGTCAAAAATCTGGGAGTGATAATGGATCCTTCCATGAAACTCAACAGTCATGTAAACATGATCGTCAAATCCTGTTTTTTCCAGCTGAGGCGTCTGTCTAAGCTGAAGCCCATATTATCCAAAAAGCACCTGGAGACAGTGATTCACGCATTCATTACATCTAGGCTTGATTACTGCAATTCACTTCTGTTTGGCGTCAGTCAAGCCACCATTGCACGATTGCAACTGGTTCAGAACGCAGCTGCCCGATTTTTAACCAGCACACGCAAAAGAGAGCACATTACACCAGTCTTGGCCTCCCTTCACTGGCTACCGGTTCATCTTCGAATCCAATTCAAAATTCTCATGTATGTCTACAAATCGCTGAACAGTCTCGCCCCCGCCTATCTCTCAGATCTGATACACCCATATGTCCCTCCACGTGCTTTGAGGTCAGAGGATCAGGTGCTCTTGATAGTTCCAGAAACTCGCCTTAAGCGCAGGGGTGACAGGGCGTTCTCTGTAGCAGGCCCAAGACTCTGGAACGAGTTACCGCTGCTCATCAAACAGGCCCCCTCCCTCTCGGTTTTCAAATCCCGGTTAAAAACTCACTACTACTCCATTGCTTTCAATGCCAGCTGATTTGTACTGGATCGTTTGATTTATGATCTGCAATGTTTTTATGTTTTTCGTGTTGTACTTCATTGTATGTGTTGCCTGTTGCGTGTTTGTTTGTCCAGCACTTTGGTGTGGACTTGTTCCTGTTTAAAGTGCTTTATAAATAAAATGGTATGGTATGGTATGGTATGGTATGTATAATAGAACAAACATGAAGACTAATAGAAAGGGACCTAAAGGAAACATGTAGACTGAACTAGACGGGGACCTAGACCTGAAGACTAAACAAGAATATACACGAAGACAAGACCAACAGGAAGGAGCCATACTTACAGTACCCCCCCTCAAGGACACTCCCAGGTGACCAAGAAAACCCGCCCAAAAAAATCCAAGGCAGGCGAAGGGAGGAAAACCGCAAGGAACAACGGACACGAAGAAAACACACGGACAGGGAACAAAACACAAGAACAGGGCGCGGGACAAAAATGAAACACAAGGCCAAAACCAGAAAAAACAGCGAGAGCCACAAGGGAAGAAACTAGAACCAGTAACTTAGCGAAGACCAAACCCAGCACAAACTAGAAACTCAAAACAGAACTAAGCATCGTGGCCAGTTAGTCGACAGCATCCAAAGACCCTTCAGGTGGACGACCGGGAGACAGTCCGTCGCGCAGGACCCCATCCGGCGGACGACCGGGAGGCTGCCTAACATGCAGGACCACTTCAGGCGGGCGACTGTGAGGCCGTTCAACACCAAAGGCAGGAACCATGGCGGCAAAGATTTCGTCGGCCGGGACACAAGGCGAAAGAACGTCATCGAGCGTAGAGACCCCGAGCGTAGAGACCTCGAGCGGCGCTGAGATGTCATCAGGCAAAGAGACGTCTGACGTGGAGACATCAGGCAAAGAGACGTCTGGCGTGGAGACGCCCAGCATGGAGACGTCATCAGGCAAAGAGACGTCTGGCGTGGAGACGTCTGGCGTGGAGACGTCTGGCGTGGAGACGTTGTCAGGCAAAGAGACGTCGGACGTGGAGACATCAGGCAAAGAGACGTCTGGCGTGGAGACATCAGGCAAAGAGACGTCTGGCATGGAGACATCAGGCAAAGAGACGTCTGGCGTGGAGACATCAGGCAAAGAGACGTCTGGCGTGGAGACGTCATCAGGCAAAGAAACGTCTGGCGTGGAGACGTCATCAGGCAAAGAGACGTCTGGCGTAGAGACGTCATCAACATGGAGACCCTCCGTAAACGTGGAAACATCAGCGGTGCGCAGACCCCCTGTAGACGTGGAGGCGTCTGCGGTGCTGGGACCCTCTGTAGACGTGGAGGCGTCTGCGGTGCTGGGACCCTCTGTAGACGTGGAGGCGTCTGGGGTGCTGGGACCCTCTGTAGACGTGGAGGCGTCTGCGGTGCTGGGACCCTCTGTAGACGTGGAGGCGTCTGCGGTGCTGGGACCCTCCGTAGACGTGGAGGCGTCCGGAGACGCTGGACAGCAGAGAGCTTCGGTCGCAACGCCCTCTGGAGCCGGAGACGACTGGGCAGCGCCCCCTGGAGCCGGAGACGACGGGGCAGCGCCCCCTGGAGCCGGAGACGACGGGGCAGCGCCCCCTGGAGCCGGAGACGACGGGGCAGCGCCCCCTGGAGCCGGAGACGACGGGGCAGCGCCCCCTGGAGCCGGAGACGACGGGGCAGCGCCCTCTGGAGCCGGAGGCAGAGCCTCAGGGCAGCAGAAGATGTGGATGGCACCCTCTGCGGATGCCGTAAGCGTGGCACCCTATGCGGATGCCGTAGGCGTGGCACCCTCTGCGGATGCCGTAGGCGTGGCACCCTCTGCGGATGCCGTAGGCGTGGCACCCTCTGCGGATGCCGTAGGCGTGGCACCCTCTGCGGATGCCGTAGGCGTGGCACCCTCTGCGGATGCCGTAGGCGTGGCACCCTCTGCGGATGCCGTAGGCGTGGCACCCTCTGCGGATGCCGTAGGCGTGGCACACTCTGCGGATGCCGTAGGCGTGGAACCCTCTGCGGATGCTGTAGGCGTGGCACCCTCTGTTGGCACCAATCTGGAGTCATTAGTGTCCGGGCTCACTGTAGTATCAGTGCTCTCTGTAGCAGCAGCACTACCTGTGGAAACTGGGAAGGACTCAGCAGGACGAAAAGAACGAGAGTCAGGAAGATCTGAGTAAAAGGTCCTCAGGGCTGTAATACTTTCCAATAACTGTGTGAAATCAGGGTGAACTAATAAACTGTGTCTAGAAAGTAATAAATGTTCCATCATTAGGAATATATTGTTCTTGAAACAAGGATTTGTACTAGGAACAGCGGACATAAAAAGTTTCAAGAGCTGCTGAAAAACATCCAAAACCTTACAATCCAGGCCACCAGAAAAACGTGTGTGGAGCTGTTGAAAAATTAGAGTGACCTTGTGTTCTAGTTCCACAGCGCCCCCTGTCGATACTGGGGTGACAGCACCTTCTATGGATGCTGGAACAACGGCGCCCTCAGTTGGTGTGGGACTGACAGCGCTCTCTGTGGAAGCAGGAGACTCAAAAACACATGGGGAGGAGGAGTCAGAAACGTTCAATGCTTTTATCGAAGATCTAACAGAATGTAACACTTCTGTGAGACCAGGAATATGCAGCAAGTTGGGTGTAGACGTCAGTAGTCCTTCCATAAGGGAATACGACTTCAATTTGTAACGTGGGTCCGGGTTTTTGCTGGCAGCCGTACCCAGTCTGTCCAGCTGTTCGAGTATGGAAACGGAGTCGTGTATTAGTCCTGCATCTACCCCTGTGGTAGTCGTGTGATCCACCCGCTCCTCATCAGAGCAGGAGCTCAGACGTCTTTCTCTTTGTGCTCTTATTTGTTGGGAGACCGTCTGAGGTTCCTCTAACGTCACACACTCCTTTTCTCTGTCATGTTCGTGTGTGTCCTGAGGCTGAATAGCTGCATGTGTGTGTCCTGTCTGCTCTTCCTCGGAGCAGAGTCCTGTCTGCTCTTCCTCGGAGCAGAGTCCTGTCTGCTCTTCCTCGGAGCAGAGTCCTGTCTGCTCTTCCTCGGAGCAGAGGCTCACGTGGGGGCATCCCGCCCCTTTCGAGAAGCTCCCCGGCAGACCTGACAGCGTGGGAAACAAAGCAGCATGGGGGCCGGGCGAAGACCCGGAAACAGTCTTCCTTTTAGCACGCTGTCTCTTCTGACGATGACGTGGCTTAGGAACTGGTTCAATATATTTCTCTGTCTCTGACTCGTCATCAGAGACAGACCACAACGAACAAGCACGTGAGGGTGAATAGGAAGGAGACTCTTCCTCACCGTCGCTGCGCTTCCTCCGTTCACGCTCGGCCACGAGAAGTGGGGAAGGGAAACACTCCAATCCATGACAGCGGTGAGTCCAGGCGGGTTCGATCTGGAACCCGCTGACTTTAATGTCGGCGGCTTCTCTTCGAGCGGGCTTCGACATCTGGCTGTCCTGAGTGAACTGAACACCTGTCTGCATGGGCTCAATATTTTGGTCGGGTCATTTCTGTCACGTTACGGTGTGTGAGAGAACCCAGTGGGTGCAGACAGGTAGTCACTCGGAGGCAGGAGTAGAAAAATCCAAAACGTTTAATCACAAAAACTCAAAACAAGACACTGACAAGGCAGCGAAGCAAAAACGAGGAACTGTAACTCTGGCTTAACTCTGGAACTGTAACTAGATACTTAATTCTAAGAACTATGAACTGCAGCTCAAACAGTGGCAGGAATACTAAAACTCAAACATGTGACTTATACTGAAACTCAAACATGAAGAGACGTACTCACTGGCCAAGGAGCTGGACACGACACACCAGGGGAAAACGAACGAACGAATGACCCGACAAGAACCTGACTGCAGACAGAGTATATATACACACAGACAAGACAGGAAGTAACGACACACACCTGGGAACGATTAACAGAACAAAGCTAACTCTGAAGGGAAATCAGGGTGAGAGAACTCTAGGTTGAACTAATAATAAAACAAACATGTGGACTAAATAAGAAGGGAACCTAAACACATGTAGATTACACCAGAAGGTTGAACTGATAATAAACAAACATGTGGACTAAAATAGAAGGGAACTTAAACACATGCATACGAAGGGGACCTACAATAAACACGAGGACTAAACATGAAGACTGACTGAACTAGACGGGGACCTAAAATAAACATGAGATATGCAGACTGAACTAGACGGGGAACTTAACCATGAAGACTGACTGAACTAGACGGGGACCTATGTATAATAGAACAAACATGAAGACTAATAGAAAGGGACCTAAAGGAAACATGCAGACTGAACTAGACGGGGACCTAGACCTGAAGACTAAACAACAATATACACGAAGACAAGACCAACAGGAAGGAGCCATCCTTACAGAGTTGCAATTCTTATCAAAAAATCTATGCCCTTTAAAGTCATAGAATGTATTAGAGACACAAATGGAAGATATGTACTTCTTAGGGCAATGATAAATGGGGATGAATTTGCCATATTGAATGTTTATTTTCCACCAGGACATCCTATTAATTTTTTAACAGAAATAATGGCAAAACTTGTAGGTTTTTCTCTTGAAAATGTTATTGCAGCAGGTGACTTCAATTGTCTTAAAAATCCATTGATTGACAAGCTCCCCATTAGCCATCTTCCCACTTCAGGGAAATCAAAACAGATTTTTGATATTTTTGAAGAGGCGGGGTTTGTGGATGTATGGAGGAAACTTCATCCTGCTGGAAAATAATTTACTTTTTATTCCAACCCCCACAAATGTCACACACGTATTGATTGGAGAGATCATCTTTGGGCCGCAGCAAGAAAATCACACTCAGACACTGATTGGTTGAAATTTCGGCAGCTAAGGAATGAATGCACAACTGCCATCAAAGCCGCAAAACGTAACTACTTCTTATCTCAGACCTCCAAAAATCTAAACGATCCTAAAAAATTCTGGAAAACCATTAAATCTCTCTCAGGCACCCCCCAATCATCTGACCTCCCATCACAATTTCTTGTTGACTCTGTTCCTGTGTCAAATAAGCACGAGATCCTGAACTGTTTCAATAAACATTTTGTTGCTTCTAGTTCATTATTTGACACAGTTACAAACGGAAAATCAGCCACTTTATACAAGCCCAAAACCAGAAAAGTTGGCACGTTGTGCAAATCGCAAATAAAAACAGAATACAATGACTTGCAAATCTTTTTCAACCCATATTCAACTGAATAGAATGCAAAGACAATATATTTAATGTTCGAACGGAGAAACTTTATTTTGTTTTGCAAATAACCATTAACTTAGAATTCAATGGCAGCAACACATTGCAAAAAAGTTGGCACAGGGACATATTTACCACTGTGTTACATCGCCTTTCCTTTTAACAACACTCAGTAAACGTTTGGGAACTGAGGAGACCAATTTTTGAAGCTTTTCAGGTGGAATTCTTCCCCATTCTTGCTTGATGTACAGCTTAAGTTGTTCAACAGTCCGGGGTCTCCGTTGTCGTATTTTACGTTTCATAATGCGCCACACATTTTCAATGGGGGACAGGTCTGGACTGCAGGCAGGCCAGGGGAGGACCCGCACTCTTTTGCTACGAAGCCACGCTGTTGTAACACGTGCAGAATGTGGCTTGGCATTGTCTTGCTGAAATAAGCTGGGGCGTCCATGAAAAAGACGTCGCTTGGATGGCAGCATATGTTGCTCCAAAACCTGTATGTACCTTTCAGCATTAATGGTGCCTTCACAGATGTGTAAGTTACCCATGCCTTGGGCACTAATGCACCCCCATACCATCACAGATGCTGGCTTTTGAACTTTGCGCCTATAACAGTCCTGATGGTTCTTTTCCTCTTTGGTCCGTAAGACACGACGTCCACAGTTTCCAAAGACAATTTGAAATGTGGACTCATCAGACCACAGAACACTTTTCCACTTTGCATCAGTCCATCTCAGATGAGCTCGGGCCCAGCAAAGCCGGCGGCGTTTCTGGATCTTGTTGATGAATGGCTTTTGCTTTGCATAGTAGAGCTTTAACTTGCACTTACAGATGTAGCGACGAACTGTAGTTACTGACAGTGGTTTTCTGAAGTATTCCTGAGCCCATGTGGTGATATCTTTTACACACTGATGTCGGTTTTTGATGCAGTACCGCCTGAGGGATCGAAGGTCACGGGCATTCAATGTTGGTTTTCGGCCTTGCCCCTTACGTGTAGTGATTTCTCCAGATTCTCTGAACCTTTTGATGATATTACGGACCGTAGATGGTGAAATTCCTAAATTCCTTGCAATAGCTCGTTGAGAAAAGTTGTTCTTGAACTGTTCGACAATTTGCCCACGCATTTGTTCACAGAGTGGTGACCCTCGCCCCATCCTTCTATGTGGATGACTGAGCATGTCAAGGAAGCTGCTTTTATACCCAATCATGGCACCCACCTGTTCCCAATTTGCATGTTCACCTGTGGGATATTCCAAATAAGTGTTTGATGAGCATTCCTCAAATTTCTCTGTCTTCTTTGTCACTTGTGCCAGCTTTTTTGAAACATGTTGCAGGCATCAAATTCCAAATGAGCTAATAATTGCAAAAAATAACAAAGTTTACCAGTTCGAACGTTAAGTATGTGGTCTTTGCAGTGTGTTCAATTGAATATAGGTTGAAAAAGATTTGCAAGTCATTGTATTCTGTTTTTATTTGCGATTTCCACAACGTGCCAACTTTTCTGGTTTTGGGCTTGTAATCAAACTTCTACAAATCAAATCCCTCCTACAAGTCAACCATCTGTTAATCACACCTTCTCTTTTTCTCCGTTCTCAGTCAGTGAGGTAAATAAACTGTTAAATGATCTTGATCCAAAAAAATCTGCAGGTCCAGATGAACTTCCACCTTATTTCTTAAGGCTGGCTGCTCATATCATCACAGTCCCTGTGACCCACATCTTTAATCTGTCCATAAGCCAAAACACCATTCCGGATGCTTGGAAAACAGCATTTGTTCTTCCTTTGCTGAAGGGAGGTGACCCCACCTCACTGAACAATTATCGACCGATCTCTAAACTCTGCATCTTAGCCAAGGTTCTAGAAAAACTGATAAACTCTCAGATCAAAAACTATCTGGACTCATTTAACATCTTACCTCTTCATCAATCTGGTTTCAGGAAAAAACACAGCACAACAACTGCTTCTCTGAAGGTTCTGAATGATGTTGTTGAAGCATTGGATGCTAAGGACTATTGTGCTGCACTTTTCTTAGACCTGTCTAAAGCTTTTGACACTGTGGATCATAACATCCTGTGTCATAAGCTCTCAGAAATCGGTTTCTCTGATCACACCATCGGTTGGTTTTCTAACTATCTTTCCAATCGGAGGCAATGTGTTCAACATAACGGTACTTCTTCCAGCTATTTAACAGTTAAAAATGGTGTACCACAAGGCTCAGTTTTAGGACCCACTCTCTTTACAATCTACATAGCTAATGTAGGTCACTGCATCCCTGATGCATCCTTACATTTCTATGCTGATGATACAGTTGTTTACTGCCGAGCTAAAACAGTTGCTAAGGCTTTCCAGTTACTGCAATCCGCTTTTGACATCATCCAGTCAGATTTGTTCCGTCTCAAACTTGTCCTAAATGCTGATAAAACAAAAGGGATGTTTTTTTCAAATAGGAAGGCGGTTCCAGCAGATCCTCCTCTGATTTTATCTTCAAATGGTGTCCCTATTGAGTTTGTTGATTCCTATAAATATCTGGGTATCCTGATCGATTCACATCTCTCTTTTAAACTCCACGTGGAAAACCTAGTGAAGAAACTGAAAGTTAAACTGGGTTTCTTTTTCAGAAACAGATCATGTCTATCACTGAATGTTAGGAAACGCCTTGTGTCTGTGACTTTCCTTCCCTCCATTGATTACGGTGACATTCTCTACATGAATGCTCCTACAAGCACCCTGCGGATGTTGGATGTTGTCTATCATGGTGCACTAAGATTCATAACTGGTTGTGATTATCGTACCCACCACTGCACCCTGTAT
>JBBPBX010041886.1:13702-28654 GCA_038048925.1 Garcialebias charrua | reverse complement strand
CCACGAAGGAATTTTCATGAAAACAAGGTAAAAAACTATTATTTCTTTGCTGAGAAAAAATATATTTCTTAGCTGACGTTATATCAGAAGTGTTCCTGAGCTTAACAGTTCCTAAATCAATTCACGAAATGGTCAAATCTGCTGGATTTAAATTGTTTCGGTTTGACATTTTCCAAACAGCCTCGGGTGCGCTACGAAAATAAATGATAAAAAATCGAATTTTATCTCAAATGTTTAATCTAGGCCAACAGTCAGTAAATTAGAGCCATATAATTACACACTGGTAGCAGAAAAAATATCCACAGAGTGGTTTCTGAGCTAACTCCGCCTTCTGTTCTCTGATTGGTCCGGTCAAAAATCTACCTGAGAAATCGTTGTCTATGGGAGAAATCCCAGACCCTACAAAGCGAAGTGAAGGTCAAGGGTCTGGTTTTAACCAGGCTAACTCTCACCTAGAGACAATTTAGAGTCACCAATCAGCCTGACATGCATGTTTTTGATCTGTGGGGGGGGGAAAAACCTGCGCATGCAGAGAACATTCAAACTCCTGCCAGAAAGGCCCAGAGCTAGGATTCTATCCAGTGACCTTCTCGCTGAGAGGGAGCAGTTCTAGCAACTGCGTCACCGCGCTGCCTGATTTAGAAACATTTAAACAATAATAATCTACAAAATCTTCCATGTCAAACAGCTACAGTTTAAACAAGGTGAGATTATGTGCAAAAATGTGCAGCGTCTTGAACCCCTCATTGCCTCCAATGTGTGTCCCATCAGTGTATGAATGTGATAAAACTCTGACTGTACTGTAAAGAGCTTTGAGTGTCTTGATAAGATAGAAAGGAGCTGTAGTCCAATTACCATTTATATGATGTTTTGACCACAATCACCTAACAACAAGCTTCATATCTGTCCAGCATCTGGTTTATGATCAAATATGAAACATGGCCCTCGTTACCAATATACAGTAATGGTCTTAAACTGCTCTGATAATAAAAAGACACTCAGAGTCTGATGGAAGCGTCATTGTTACGTCTGTTTGGTGAAGGAGGCCTTATCTTTACCATCTGTTTGGTGAAAAAGGCGTCATCATTACCATCTGTTTGGTGAAGGAGGTGTCATGTTTACCGTCTGTTTGGTGAAAGAGGCGTCATCTTTACCACCTGTTTGGTGAAGGAGATGTCATCTTTACCATCTGTTTGGTGAAGGAGACGCCATCTTTACCGTCTATTTGGTGGAAGAGGCGCCATCTTTACCGTCTATTTGGTGAAAGAGGCGTCATCTTTACCGTCTATTTGGTGAAGGAGGTGTCATCTTTACGTCTGTTTGGTGAAGGTTGCCTCATCCTTACCGTCTGTTTGGTGAAGGAGACGTCATCTTTACCATCTGTTTGGTGAAAGAGGCATCATCATTACCATTTGATTGGTGAAAGAGGCATCATCATTACCATTTGATTGGTGAAGGAGGCCTCATCCTTATCGTCTGTTTGGTGAAAGAGGCATCATCATTACCATTTGTTTGGTGAAGGAGGTGTCATCTTTACCATCTGTTTTGTGAAAGAGGCAGCATCTTTACCATCTGTTTGGTGAAGGAGGTGTCATCTTTACCATCTGTTTGGTGAACGAGGCGTCATCTTTACCATCTGTTCGGTGAATGAGGTGTCATCTTTACCATATGTTCGGTGAACGAGGCTTCATCTTTACCATCTGTTTGGTGAAGGAGGTGTCATCTTTACCATCTGTTTGGTGTAAGAGGCGTCATCTTTACAATCTGTTCGGTGAATGAGGTGTCATCTTTACCATCTGTTCGGTGAACGAGGCTTCATCTTTACCATCTGTTTGGTGAAGGAGGTGTCATCTTTACCATCTGTTTGGTGTAAGAGGCGTCATCTTTACCGTCTGTTTGGTGTAAGAGGCGTCATCTTTACCGTCTGTTTGGTGAAAGAGGAGTCATTTTTACCATCTGTTTGGTGAAGGAGGCATCATCTTTACCGTCTGTTTGGTGAAGGAGGTGTTATCTTTACCGTCTGTTTGGGGAAGGAGGCATCATATTTGCCGTCTGTTTGGTGAATGAGGTGTCATCTTTACCATCTGTTTGGTAAAGGAGGTGTCATCTTTACCATCTGTTTGATGAAGGAGGCGGCATCTTTACCATCTGTTTGGTGAAGGAGGCCTTATCTTTACGGTCTGTTTGGTGAAAGAGGAGTCATCTTTACCATCTGTTCAGTGAAAGAGGAGTAATCTTTACCATCTGTTTGGTGAATGAGGTGTCATCTTTACCATCTATTCGGTGAACGAGGCGTCATCTTTACCATCTGTTTGGTGTAAGAGGCGTCATCTTTACCGTCTGTTTGGTGAAAGAGGAGTCATCTTTACCATCTGTTTGGTGAAGGAGGCATCATCTTTACCGTCTGTTTGGTGAAGAAGGTGTCATCTTTACCATCTGTTTGGTGAAGGAGGTGTCATCTTTACCATCTGTTTGGTGAAGGAGGTGTTGTCTTTACCGTCTGTTTGGGGAAGGAGGTGTCGTCTTTACCATCTGTTTGGGGAAGGAGGCATCACCTTTACCGTCTGTTTGGTGAATGAGGTGTCATCTTTACCATCTGTTTGGTAAAGGAGGTGTCATCTTTACCATCTGTTTGATGAAGGAGGCGTCATTTTTACCATCTGTTTGGTGAAGGAGGCCTTATCTTTACCTTCTGTTTGGTGAAGGAGGCGTCATCTTTACCGTCTATTTGATGAAGGAGGCCTTATCTTTACCATCTGTTTGATGAAGGAGGCGTCATCTTTACCATCTGTTTGGTGAATGAGGTGTCATCTTTACCATCTGTTTGGTAAAGGAGGTGTCATCTTTACCATCTGTTTGGTGAAAGAGGCGGCATCTTTACCATCTGTTTGGTGAAGGAGGTGTCATCTTTACCGTCTGTTTGGTGAAAGAGGAGTCATCTTTACCATCTGTTCGGTGAAAGAGGAGTCATCTTTACCATCTTTTCGGTGAATGAGGTGTCATCTTTACCATCTGTTCGGTGAACGAGGCGTCATTTTTACCTTCTGTTTGGTGAAGGAGGCGTTATCTTTACCGTCTGTTTGGTGAAGGAGGCCTCATCTTTACCATCTGTTTGGTGAAAGAGGCGTCATCTTTACCGTCTATTTGATGAAGGAGGCCTTATCTTTACCTTCTGTTTGGTGAAGGAGGTGTCATCTTTACCATCTGTTCGGTGAACGAGGCGTCATTTTTACCATCTGTTTGGTGAAAGAGGCATTATCTTTACCGTCTGTTTGGTGAAGAAGGCCTCATCTTTACCATCTGTTTGGTAAAGGAGGTGTCATCTTTACTATCTGTTTGATGAAGGAGGCGTCATTTTTACCATCTGTTTGGTGAAGGAGGTCTTATCTTTAAGTTCTGTTTGGTGAAGGAGGCGTCATCTTTACCGTCTATTGGATGAAGGAGGCCTTATCTTTACCATCTGTTTGATGAAGGAGGCGTCATCTTTACCATCTGTTTGGTGAATGAGGTGTCATCTTTACCATCTGTTTGGTAAAGGAGGTGTCATCTTTACCATCTGTTTGGTGAAAGAGGCGGCATCTTTACCATCTGTTTGGTGAAGGAGGTGTCATCTTTACCGTCTGTTTGGTGAAAGAGGAGTCATCTTTACCATCTGTTCGGTGAAAGAGGAGTCATCTTTACCATCTGTTCGGTGAATGAGGTGTCATCTTTACCATCTGTTCGGTGAACGAGGCGTCATCTTTACTATCTGTTTGGTGAAGGAGGTGTCATCTTTACCATCTGTTTAGTGTAAGAGGCGTCATCTTTACCGTCTGTTTGGGGAAAGAGGAGTCATCTTTACCATCTGTTTGGTGAAGGAGGCCTTATCTTTACCTTCTGTTTGCTGAAGGAGGCGTCATCTTTACCATCTATTTGATGAACGAGGCCTTATCTTTACCATCTGTTTGATGAAGGAGGCGTCATCTTTACCATCTGTTTGGTGAATGAGGTGTCATCTTTACCATCTGTTTGGTAAAGGAGGTGTCATCTTTACCATCTGTTTGGTGAAAGAGGCGGCATCTTTACCATCTGTTTTGTGAAGGAGGTGTCATCTTTACCGTCTGTTTGGTGAAAGAGGAGTCATCTTTACCATCTGTTCGGTGAAAGAGGAGTCATCTTTACCATCTGTTTGGTGAATGACGTGTCATCTTTACCATCTGTTCGGTGAACGAGGCATCATTTTTACCATCTGTTTGGTGAAGGAGGCGTTATCTTTACCATCTGTATGGTGAAGGAGGCCTCATCTTTACCATCTGTTTGGTGAAAGAGGCGTCATCTTTACCATCTGTTTGATGAAGGAGGCATCATTTTTACCATCTGTTTGGTGAAGGAGGCCTTATCTTTACCTTCTGTTTGGTGAAGGAGGCGTCATCTTTACCGTCTATTTGATGAAGGAGGCCTTATCTTTACCATCTGTTTGATGAAGGAGGCGTCATCTTTACCATCTGTTTGGTGAATGAGGTGTCATCTTTACCATCTGTTTGGTGAAGGAGGCCTCATCTTTACCATCTGTTTGGTGAAAGAGGCGTCATCTTTACCATCTGTTTGATGAAGGAGGCATCATTTTTACCATCTGTTTGGTGAAGGAGGCCTTATCTTTACCTTCTGTTTGGTGAAGGAGGCGTCATCTTTACCGTCTATTTGATGAAGGAGGCCTTATCTTTACCATCTGTTTGATGAAGGAGGCGTCATCTTTACCATCTGTTTGGTGAATGAGGTGTCATCTTTACCGTCTATTTGATGAAGGAGGCCTTATCTTTACCTTCTGTTTGGTTAAGGAGGTGTCATCTTTACCATCTGTTCGGTGAACGAGGTGTCATTTTTACCATCTGTTTGGTGAAGGAGGCGTTATCTTTACCGTCTGTTTGGTGAAGGAGGCCTCATCTTTACCATCTGTTTGGTAAAGGAGGTGTCATCTTTACCATCTGTTTGATGAAGGAGGCATCATTTTTACCATCTGTTTGGTGAAGGAGGCCTTATCTTTACCATCTGTTTGATGAAGGAGGCGTCATCTTTACCATCTGTTTGGTGAATGAGGTGTCATCTTTACCATCTGTTTGGTGAAGGAGGCGTCATCTTTACCATCTGTTTGGTGAAAGAGGAGTCATCTTTACCATCTGTTCGGTGAAAGAGGAGTCATCTTTACCATCTGTCCGGTGAATGAGGTATCATCTTTACCATATGTTTGGTGAAGGAGGCGTCATCTTTACCATCTGTTTGGTGAAGGAGGTTTCATCTTTACCATCTGTTTGGTGAAGGAGGTGTCATCTTTACCATCTGTTTGGTGAAGGAGGCATCATCGTTAACATCTGTTTGGTGAAGGAGGTGTCTTATTTACCATGTGTTTGGTGAAGGAGTCCTCTGTTTGGTGAAGGAGGCCTTTTCTTTACCGTCTGTTTGGTGAAGGAGGTGTCATCCTTACCATCTGTTTGGTGAAGGAGGCGTCATCATTAACATCTGTTTGGTGAAGGAGGCCTCTGTTTGGTGAAGGAGGCCTTATCTTTACCGTCTGTTTGGTGAAGGAGGCGTCATCGTTAACATCTGTTTGGTGAAGGAGGCCTCTGTTTGGTGAAGGGGGCCTTATCTTTACCATCTGTTTGGTGAAAGAGGCGTCATCGTTAACATCTGTTTGGTGAAGGAGGTGCCATCTTTACCGTCTGTTTGATGAAGGAGGCGTCATCGTTAACATCTGTTTGGTGAAGGAGGCCTCTTTTTGGTGAAGGGGCCTTATCTTTACCGTCTGTTTGGTGAAGGAGGTGTCATTGTTAACATCTGTTTGGTGAAGGAGGCCTCTGTTTGGTGAAGGGGGGCTTATCTTTACAGTCTGTTTGGTGAAGGAGGCGTCATTGTTAACATCTGTTTGGTGAAGGAGGCCTTATCTTTACCGTCTGTTTGGTGAAGGAGGCGTCATCGTTAACATCTGTTTGGTGAAGGAGGCCTCTGTTTGGTGAAGGACGCCTTATCTTTACCGTCTGTTTGGTGAAAGAGGTGTCATCTTTACCGTCTGTTTGGTGAAGGAGGTGTCATCTTTACCATCTGTTTGGTGAAGGAGTTGTCATCTTTACCGTCTATTTTGTGAAGGAGGCCTCTTGTTTGGTGAAGGAGGCCTCTATTTGGTGAAGGAGGCCTCTGTTTGGTGAAGGACGCGTCATGTTTACTATCTGTTTGGTGAAGGAGGTGTCATCTTTACCTTCTGTTTGGTGAAGGAGGCCTCTTTTTGGTGAAGGAGGCCTTATCTTTACCGTCTGTTTGGTTTAGGAGGCGTCATCGTTAACATCTGTTTGGTGAAGGAGGCCTCTGTTTTGTGCAGGAGGTGTCATCTTCACCGTCTGTTTGGTGAATGAGGTGTCATCCTTACCATCTGTTTGGTGAAGGAGGCGTCATCTTTACCATCTGTTTGGTGAAGGAGGCGTCATCTTTATCGTCTGTTTGTTGAAGGAGGTGTCATCTTTACCGTCTGTTTGGTGAATGAGGTGTCATCCTTACCATCTGTTTGGTGAAGGAGGCGTCATCTTTACCATCTGTTTGGTGAATGAGGTGTCATCTTTACCGTCTGTTTGGTGAAGGAGGCTTCATCTTTACCATCTGTTTGGTGAATGAGGTGTCATCTTTACCATCTGTTTGGTGAAGGAGGCGTCATCTTTACCGTCTGTTTGGTGAAGGACGCGTCATCTTTACCATCTGTTTGGTGAAGGAGGCGTCATCTTTACCATCTGTTTGGTGAAGGAGGTGTCATCTTTACCATCTGTTTGGTGAAGGAGGTGTCATCTTTACCGTCTGTTTGGTGAAGGAGGTGTCATCTTTACCGTCTGTTTGGTGAAGGAGGCGTCATCTTTACCATCTGTTTGGTGAAGGAGGCGTCATCTTTACCGTCTGTTTGGTGAAGGAGGTGTCATCTTTACCGTCTGTTTGGTGAAGGAGGCGTCATCTTTATCGTCCTTTTGGTGAAGGAGTTGTCATCTTTACCGTCTGTTTGGTGAAGGAGGCGTCATCTTTACCATCTGTTTGGTGAAGGAGGCGTCATCTTTACCGTCTTTTTGGTGAAGGAGGTGTCATCTTTACCGTCTGTTTGGTGAAGGAGGCATCATCTTTACCATCTGTTTGGTGAAGGAGGTGTCATCTTTACCGTCTGTTTGGTGAAGGAGGCGTCATCGTTAACATCTGTTTGGTGAAGGAGGCCTCTGTTTGGTGAATGAGGTGTCATCTTTACCGTCTGTTTGGTGAAGGAGGCGTCATCTTTACCGTCTGTTTGTTGAAGGAAGTGTCATCTGTACCGTCTGTTTGGTGAAGGAGGTGTCATCCTTACCATCTGTTTGGTGAAGGAGGTGTCATCTTTACCGTCTGTTTGGTGAAGGAGGTGTCATCTTTACCGTCTGTTTGGTGAAGGAGGCGTCATCTTTACCATCTGTTTGGTGAAGTAGGTGTAATCTTTACCATCTGTTTGGTGAAGGAGGCGTCATCTTTACCGTCTGTTTGGTGAAGGAGGTGTCATCTTTACCATCTGTTTGGTGAAGGAGGCGTCATCTTTACCGTCTGTTTGGTGAAGGAGGCGTCATCTTTACCATCTGTTTGGTGAAGGAGGTGTCATCTTTACCATCTGTTTGGTGAAGGAGGCGTCATCTTTACCGTCTGTTTGGTGAAGGAGGTGTCATCTTTACCGTCTGTTTGGTGAAGGAGGTGTCATCCTTACCATCTGTTTGGTGAAGGAGGTGTCATCTTTACCGTCTGTTTGGTGAAGGAGGTGTCATCTTTACCGTCTGTTTGGTGAAGGAGGTGTCATTTTTACCGTCTGTTTGGTGAAGGAGGTGTCATCTTTACCGTCTGTTTGGTGAAGGAGGTGTCATCTTTACCGTCTGTTTGGTGAAGGAGGCGTCATCTTTACCGTCTGTTTGGTGAAGGAGGTGTCATTTTTACCGTCTGTTTGGTGAAGGAGGCGTCATCTTTACCGTCTTTTTGGTGAAGGAGGTGCCATCTTTACCATCTGTTTGGTGAAGGAGGCATCATCTTTACAGTCTTTTTGGTGAAGGAGGTGCCATCTTTACCGTCTGTTTGGTGAAGGAGGCATCATCTTTACCATCTGTTTGGTGAAGGAGGTGTCATCTTTACCGTCTGTTTGGTGAAGGAGGCGTCATCGTTAACATCTCTTTGGTGAAGGAGGTGTCATCTTTACCGTCTGTTTGGTGAAGGAGGCGTCATCTTTACCGTCTGTTTGTTGAAGGAAGTGTCATCTTTACCGTCTGTTTGGTGAAGGAGGTGTCATCCTTACCATCTGTTTGGTGAAGGAGGCGTCATCTTTACCGTCTGTTTGGTGAAGGAGGTGTCATTTTTACCGTCTGTTTGGTGAAGGAGGCGTCATCTTTACCGTCTTTTTGGTGAAGGAGGTGCCATCTTTACCATCTGTTTGGTGAAGGAGGCATCATCTTTACAGTCTTTTTGGTGAAGGAGGTGCCATCTTTACCGTCTGTTTGGTGAAGGAGGCATCATCTTTACCATCTGTTTGGTGAAGGAGGTGTCATCTTTACCGTCTGTTTGGTGAAGGAGGCGTCATCGTTAACATCTCTTTGGTGAAGGAGGCCTCTGTTTGGTGAAGGAGGTGTCATCTTTACCGTCTGTTTGGTGAAGGAGGCGTCATCTTTACCGTCTGTTTGTTGAAGGAAGTGTCATCTTTACCGTCTGTTTGGTGAAGGAGGTGTCATCCTTACCATCTGTTTGGTGAAGGAGGTGTCATCTTTACCGTCTGTTTGGTGAAGGAGGTGTCATCTTTACCGTCTGTTTGGTGAAGGAGGCATCATCTTTACCATCTGTTTGGTGAAGGAGGTGTCATCTTTACCGTCTGTTTGGTGAAGGAGGCGTCATCTTTACCGTCTGTTTGTTGAAGGAAGTGTCATCTTTACCGTCTGTTTGGTGAAGGAGGTGTCATCCTTACCATCTGTTTGGTGAAGGAGGTGTCATCTTTACCGTCTGTTTGGTGAAGGAGGCGTCATCTTTACCGTCTGTTTGATGAAAGAGGCATCATCTTTACCATCTGTTTGGTGAAGGAGGTGTCATCTTTACCGTCTGTTTGGTGAAGGAGGCGTCATCTTTACCGTCTGTTTGTTGAAGGAAGTGTCATCTTTACTGTCTGTTTGGTGAAGGAGGTGTCATCCTTACCATCTGTTTGGTGAAGGAGGCGTCATCTTTACCGTCTGTTTGGTGAACGATTTGTCATCTTTACCGTCTGTTTGGTGAAGGAGGCGTCATCTTTACCGTCTGTTTGGTGAAGGAGGTGTCATCTTTACCATCTGTTTGGTGAAGGAGGCGTCATCTTTACCGTCTGTTTGGTGAAGGAGGTGTCATCTTTACCGTCTGTTTGGTGAAGGAGGTGTCATCTTTACCGTCTGTTTGGTGAAGGAGGTGTCATCTTTACCGTCTGTTTGGTGAAGGAGGCGTCATCTTTACCGTCTGTTTGGTGAAGGAGGTGTCATCTTTACCGTCTGTTTGGTGAAGGAGGTGTCATCTTTACCGTCTGTTTGGTGAAGGAGGTGTCATCTTTACCGTCTGTTTTGTGAAGGAGGCGTCATCTTTACCATCTGTTTGGTGAAGGAGGTGTCATCTTTACCGTCTGTTTGGTGAAGGATTAGTCATCTTTACCGTCTGTTTGGTGAAGGAGGTGTCATCTTTACCGTCTGTTTGTGTGTGAGCAGGAAGCTGCTGGAAGGTGAGGAGTGCCGCCTCAGCTCTGTCGGCGGCGTCATGATCCAGTCTGGATACTCTGGTCTGTCCTACACCTCGGCACGCTCCTACGCCCTGGGAGCTTACAGGAAGCCCAAACCTGACGAGGAGGAAGAGGAGGCCGGAGAGGAGGAGAAGGAGGAGGAAGAGGAGGACGGAGAGGAGGAGGACGGAGAGGAAGGTGATGAGCACGAAGAGGGCGAGGGAGAGGAGGAGGAGGAGGGAGAAGAAGAAGAGGAGGAGAAGCCCAAGGAGAAGGCGGAGAAGCCAAAGGAGAAGGAGAGCTCCACTGGGAAGAACAGCAAGAGCTAAACTGCTTGTTTCATCCCCGTCATCATCATCATCTCATCATCATCATCATCATCATCATCATCATCAATAAGTCATTCCAGCTCCCACCAGTCCCTGATGGAGCTGGTCCCAGTTCACTCCACCTCTGTCACGCTCACACGTGCACACTCCAGACGCCTCTCACCTTCTGCTGGTCTGCTCTGCAGCCTGGTCCATTCACACGGAGCTTTAGTAACTGGGCCATCACTGGTCCCATCACACACTGTCAGCACACACACTTTGCAGAGAAACGCACAGAGAAGCAGCCAGTCCCACTTTTATGGTGCTATTTGGTTTACATATAAAAGTTGAGGAGTCCTGTCAGTAAAACATTTTATCACAGAGCGAAGCCCCACCAGCTCATTCCTGAACGCCAGCGTCAGGAACGATTGTGTGTGAGCTGGACGTCAGCACATTCATGCTCATTTCCTCCAGTTTCATCTCATTTTCATTTACTGCAGCAGGAAACGACGGCGGCTCTGAGCCTACAGACGCCGTGCGTGGAGGTGGTGTCTTCAGCTGCTGGGGTGGAGGAGTGTTGCTGCTTCTCTATGTGAATGAAAAGAGTTGCTATTGCTGCTATGTGTCTTTGTAGGGGAATATAACCAACCCCTTCCTTTGATTGATTCATTTGTCAAACCCTTTTCTCATTTTCTTCATAAATATATTTTCTCGTCATAAACATTGTGGTCCTTTAGTGTCGTGAGGCTGAAGGCAGGACGTGAGCGAAGCAGTCAAACATCTGATGGAGACCCTGCTATAAGGGTTATGTCTGACACATCCCTCACGCTGCCCTGACTTGTTGCCATTCTTCTCCTCCGCTCATCTCTTTGACAAATGAATCAAGCAGCAGGTTTGAATGCATGGCCTTACACCTGGAGCTTGAATATTCGCTGGATGAAATAGACTTTTGCTTGTTGTGTGTTCAATTTAAGAATTAATAATAAAAATGAAAAAAAACTTGCCTTAACCACGATTGGAAGCTGAAATCAAACATGTTTCATCTTGCTTGTTCCTGGTTAGATGGAGGAGTTCTTCTGCTTTACGACTGTGATCTTCCACTCAAAGCCAAATAAAAACATTTATTAAACAAAAAACACACATCATCTCCGTGTCTTCCATCCAAATCAACTCTAAAAACACAATTAAAGCAAGACTGAAAGGAACATAATTACATGTTATTGCTGATTATTAAAAAAAAACAACTATAGAAGTATGTACAATATTATTACTTTTTATTAACGACCCGTGCAGCTTGGCACTAATCTGGTCTTTGTTTGATCTTGAAGGATTACAAGAAAAAAGTAATTTATTATCATGGTCAAATTAAAATAGAAATCATTGGATTTAAATTAAGCCAAATGTAAAGCATTGCATACAAATATAAATTATTATATTCATTACTTGTATGGAACTGATAGTGAAAGGAGAGAAAGATTTAGGAGTTTTATTATTATCATCATATTATACCTAAAGTAATGAAAAACTGTTAAGTATGATTAAACAATCTGTTTTTATATTGGCAAAATGTAATTTTGTTAAAACCTCGTCTTGAATACTTTGAACAAGATGAGTGTTATAACCTGAGCAACAGCATGAAGGTTCGAGGAACTATGGCCAACATCTTCAGACGTTAGCGGTGATTTGACTAAAGTGTACCAGTTCATGGTTTGGACTCTGTTTGATTGCCCCTCATCGTGGATAAAAAAGGGGGAATATGAATGCCTTGCATTCGACATCCATCCACATGTTGTGAGCACCATAACTTCAAGAATATATGGAACTTCCACTCTGGTGTGAGGTCACGTAAAACAGGGTTGTCATGTCAAAATCCAAGATGGCCACCGTTCATACATACAATAATAATAATAATAATAATAATAATGTCTATTCCTGTCATCTGCATATGTTCCCATACACAGACGAAATTCGTCTCTGCATTTAACCCAACCACCTACCAGGTGGTGCAGTGAGCAGCCCGAAAGCGCCCGGGGAGCTGGAGAAATAGGTGTGCACTCATAGACACCCCAAGCTGGGTAGTGGCCGGGGCGCGAACCCGCGACCTTCGGATCCGTAGTCAAAAGCCCTGCCACTAGACCATCTTGGCTCCTGAACTCAATTCAGTTTGTTTATATTGCATCAAATTACAACAGAAGTCATCTATATATATATATATGATTGGAGTGGTGGGTTTACATTTATTAACATATATAACATATGTACAGTATATGTACCAGGTAGTCCCCGACTTACGAGCGCTCTGACCTACGAGGTTCCGGACTTACGAGCTGGCGAATTTTTGGAAAAAACGCAAAAAATACCGAGTTTTTCTGTGTTTTTTCACCACAGTTCGTTAGCTAAACATGTGGACACACGTTTCCGATCATTTTTATGCACTCGTAAGCAGTTTTTCGATGAAAAACGAGTGTTTGTAGTCGCGCTAGCAAAACCGTTCCAACTTACGAGCGAAATTCCGGACTTACGAGACACGTGGCGGCCGTTCCAAATTACGAGATTTCCATGTTACGAGCGCCTCGTTGTAACGGAACTCGCTCGTAAGTCGGGGACTACCTGTATATATATAATATATATATATATATATATATATATATATATATATATATATATATATATATATATATATATATATATATACATATATATATATATATATATATATATATATATATACATATATATATATACATATATATATATATATATACATGTATATATATCTATATATATACATATATATATATCTATATATATACATATNTATTTTTCATTCATTCAACCTTTATTTAGACAGATAAGTCACATTGAGCCTCGAAGACTCATTTACAAGTGAGATCTGCTTAGACAGACAAAAAGTAATGAAATTAGACGCATTAGGAAATGGAGGTGAAAAAATTCCTATTAAAATCTTTCTTCATGCCTGAGAAAAAAAATTATAAGATTAAAAAACACCTCGCACAGATAAGCACATAATGACGTAGACATTCTGCAGAGCGGGGCGACACCGAGAACAATGAGCAATATTCATAGATACTCTCAAGTTCACTGTAAGAGTTCTGATAAGGATGGAATAATCAACAACTCCCTCCGGTGAGATCCGTAAACATTCTTGAGGATGTCGGGGAATGGCCAAGGTCAACGCTAATGAGAATCCAAGAGTCCTGAAATGATGACAGAATGTTTATTCAGCTGGTTCACTCTGGTTGACGGTGGAGTTCCCCGATGGGTGGGGGGTGAGCGTCAGATTACATATCCTCCAGGCATATTCAGACAAGGTGGCCTTGAAGGCCAGCCGGGGAACCAGATTAGATAAACATGCAGTTGTTTTGAGTACAGACAGAACATAATGACATCTGCCTTGAGTCTGTGTTGGTCCAAAAGAAAATGTCCAAAATGATGTGGCCACCCACCGATGGAATGTACCTGTGTAAAAATCCCCAAGATCTGATCCATTCTGCCCAAGGCAACTGAGTCTGGGTACACAGGCAAGAACCAAGCCATCACAAAGGCAAGCAGCGTGGTCGGGTCTCAAATTTGCTGCAGACGAACTTCCTTAAATTGTAGATAAAACCAGCCGAATCCAAAAAGCAGCAACCAGTTATCATAAATCCATTTAAATATGCGTCCTTTAGATCCACAGATGACAGCAGAGATAGACACGTCATCAAATCTTCAAGTCGATGAGATATCCAGCTGCGTGCGTGCCAACATGGCAATTGGCTCGCCTAAAGCCTGTCTTCTCTTTAAAGAAATGTAATCAAATTGTATGGAGGACCAACTGGCCGAATAAGTCCATCGTTATTTTGTACGGAAGATATGCAAGAGAGGCCCAAAAGCAGTTTCACAGACTGACAGAGCAGCAAAGCGAGGAGGGAGAGGAGGAGCGTCTGTTCTCGGCAGAAGCTTAGAGTATATATATACAGGTAGTCCCCGACTTACGAGCGCTCTGACCTACGAGCATCCGGACTTACGAGCTGGCAAATTTTTGGAAAAAACGCAAAAAATACTGAGTTTTTCTGTGTTTTTTCACCACAGTTCGTTAGCTAAACATGTGGACACACGTTTCCGATCATTTTTATGCACTCATAAGCGGTTTTTCGATGAAAAACGAGTGTTTGTAGTCGCGCTAGCAAAACCGTTCCAACTTACGAGCGAAATTCCGGACTTACGAGACACGTGGCGGCCGTTCCAAATTACGAGATTTCCATGTTACGAGCGCCTCGTTGTAACGGAACTCGCTCGTAAGTCGGGGACTACCTGTATATATATAATATATATATATATATATATATATATATATATATATATATATATATATATATATATATATATATATATATACATATATATATACATATATATATATATATATATATATATATATATATATACAGGGAACCCCCGACCTACGAACGAGTTTGGGACCTAAGAACCGTTCGCAGCTCGATCCGTTCGTAGGTAGGGGGTGAAAATTATATTTTAAAAAAAAAATTATTCATTCATTCATTCATTCAACCTTTATTTATCATGCTAACGGAGCGCGCGCACACATTTAAGCATGTACAGTAGTGTACTGTAATGTTAAACATTGCTATTCACATTTACAGAATAAATAAAAATATATTTTCTTACTTTGAGATGGTCATAGCCGACATCTTAGGTTGCCATGCGTTGTTGTTATCAGGCCGAGCAGCGCGACGAGCAAACCACGGGAGCTGCTCGAGGCCTGTGTTAGCTCTCGAGGCCTGTGTTAGCTTCTGCTAGCCAGGCCATGAGCTGGTGTTGGAGCGGCGGTGCGGCCCAATCGGCCATCAATCTGCAGCTGCTTCTCCGCCTGAGACGTCCACAGAGCTC
>JBBPBX010041886.1:0-13603 GCA_038048925.1 Garcialebias charrua | reverse complement strand
TATATTTACTGTATATATATATACATGCATACATACATACATATATATGTTATATACATGTTAATAACTGTAAACCCACCACCCCAATCATTTGAGGAAACAGGCTTTCGGTTTTTATGTTGTTTAAAAGTATTACTTCCTTCAATTATTGGGGTAGCCATTGTAATGACCACAGATTAATCTATGGTGGCCAAGGCCACCACCCTGCTTTGCTATCTCCACAGTGTAACTACCCACATGAATATGTTTCACCAGAAATATCAAAGGTTTACTTTCATTCCCTGTTCAATTCCAGTCCAGAAAAACACTCCCTTTGAAAACTACAAACATTTACAGTTCAAATCCTTCAGCATTGTCGGACATTGTCTAACTGCTTGTTCACTCATCTTTTCCTTTCCAGGTGTCTGTATCCAGCAGTCACTGTGTGAGAGACTGATTGTATCACAGTTAATTTGTTGGAAAATATTCTACCTGTTTTTCTTTGATTGACCAGGTCACTAATTTTTACTACTGAATAATACCGTACTTAGTTTCAGGTTGGTTAAGTAGGATTCCAGTGTTTTTCCTCGACAGTTCTCCTTGTGACAGGCAGACACTGAGAGGCAGCAACAGGGACAAGTCTGGTCCTGCTGGAGCGTTTCTTCAAACGCTGGAACGTTACATACCAGCTGGTGAAAAAGAAACTGTCCAAAGGACCTGACTTCACTTTGTTGGATTTTTCTACCTGGATTATTGAGCATGAACTCTGATGACCTCATGGTGTATTTCAGCATCCCTTCTGTGGGGTCAGGATAAAAGAAAAACAATCTCTAACATTAAAGGTGGAGACTACGGAAGCGTAGTGCTGCCACCTGGTTAAAATATTTTTTGGGGCTTATCACGTAATAACGTGATACGTATCACGTATATATATATACAGTATATATATATATATATATATTTATATATATATATATATATATTTACTGTATATATATATACATGCATACATACATACATATATATGTTATATACATGTTAATAACTGTAAACCCACCACCCCAATCATTTGAGGAAACAGGCTTTCGGTTTTTATGTTGTTTAAAAGTATTACTTCCTTCAATTATTGGGGTAGCCACTGGAGCGTGAGATCGATAGGCGGATAGGTGCAGCGTCCGCAGTGAAGCGGGCGCTGTACCGGTCTGTCGTGGTGAAGAGAGAGCTGAGTCAAAAGGCAAAGCTCTCAATTTACCGATCGATCTACGTTCCCACCCTCATCTATGGTCATGAGCTTTGGGTTATGACCGAAAGAACAAGATCTCGGATACAAGCGGCTGAAATGAGTTTTCTCCGCAGGGTGGCTGGACTCTCCCTTAGAGATAGGGTGAGAAGCTCAGTCATCCGGGAGGGACTCGGAGTAGAGCCGCTGCTTCTCCACATCGAGAGGAGCCAGTTGAGGTGGCTCGGGCATCTGGTTAGGATGCCTCCTGGACGCCTCCCTGGTGAGGTGTTCCGGGCATGTCCCACCGGGAGGAGACCCAGAGGAAGACCCAGGATACGCTGGAGGGACTATGTTTCTCGGCTGGCCTGGGAACGCCTTGGGATTCCCCCAGAGGAGCTGCTCCAAGTGGCTGGGGAGAGGGAAGTCTGGGCCTCCCTACTTAGGCTGCTACCCCCGCGACCCGACCCCGGATAAGCGGAAGAAAATGGATGGATGGATGGATGGTATCACGTTATTACGTGATAATATCACGTTATTGGGTGATAGTATCACGTTATTACGTGATACGTATCACGTCATTACGTGATAAGTATAGATGTCCATCCACATGGTATCAGCACCATTACCCATAATGCAAGTTAGCCCATACACTTGTTTTTGCCTGCACAATGGCTATTTTACAGAATTTCATCAAGTTTTACTTTCTGCTTGGTCTAAAACATGGAGAGATACTGATGATGCTTCGCACTGTGGATGACATCATCATGAGTATGTGCACTCTGAGAAGAATCCTGAGCAGAATGGGACAGTTCAATATTATTTAAATGTGAAACCTCAACACATCAAAAGTAATGTTTTTTTTTTCTCCATTTATAGATGTCCTCCCTTCTCAGCTTATAGCCATCCTCTCACTCCAATATGTATTTTTTTAATAGAGAGAAAGAAAAGAGAAAGTGTAGGAGCTATTTCTCCATTTCTGGTTAAATTTTAGAATTTAAATAGTTTAGTTTATCCTTATGTTTTTGTTGTTTGATTTATTATTTTTGTTTAATTTATTATTTAGAATAAGTTATTTGATTAGGAATTCACTTAATTAGTTAATTAGTTTCAGTTGGGATGTGGGTGTTTCACAGTATAAATAGGTGGGTCTTAGGCAGCTCGTGATGCACGTGGATGGTCATAAGGTTTTTTACCAGCCACAGTCTCAGTCTCAGTCTCGGTCTCAGTTTCAGTCACAGTCACAGTCACTTCAGTCAATCAGTCTATCAGCCAGATAACAGGTGCAGGAGTCACAACAGGAGAATTAGAATCCAGTAGAGCCTGTAACCTTTTGCCTGAACGATGGAATAAAACAACAAAAATCAACGTTTCCTTTTCCTTTTTTGAATTTCAATTTTGATTCCTTTTTTTGGACTGCGTAAACCAGAATCCACTGTGCACCAAGCCAGAAGACAAATGGTCATTACAGAAAGTAAGACAACAAAACAACAATTATCCACAAAAAGAGCACAAGGCAAACACACCTAACCTCCGTCCGCAATCCTGCAATGCACATGACAGAACACAGCAACGAAACATACATGCATAAAGACTAATAATCTTCATGACCTTGCAATATATTTCTATAAATACAGATACCCATACCTACAAATATATATACAGTATACATACATATACATTTATATTCATTCATATACCCATCTACATATCTGCATATATCTACATATACATCCCTGCATCCATTTGTGTGTGGTTGTGAGCATGCATAAGTGAATAAGGTTCCTCCAATAGAACATTTAGTAGCGACTGTGAAGCATCAGAGATCCGTCCCCCCAAAGCCCGAGGCAGACGAAGGGGCGATCAAAGCCCAAGACTCCAGGAAGGACCCCGAGCCCAGAGTCCCCAGGGCCACCCGAACAGGACGAGCCACTCGCCCACTCCCCAGATCCGACCAAGGGGAAGAACCGGACGAATCCCACCAGCGACCACACACAATGACCCCCCGGGGTCAAACGCGACAAATTCATAGGCCCCCGCCGGAGCCCGCCGCACTGACGTAGCCCCAGGGCCGGTCACCGAGGCCCGGGCACCGGGGATGCCCATCCCTCAGGCCCAGACCCGAAAGGACCAGAGGACACGAGCCCAACCAGGCAGCCACCAGGCCGAGCTGACAAACGCCCAAGCGCCCAACCCCAAATGGTGAGGGCCCCAAGCACGCCCGCAGGCAAAGGAATACCCACCAGGGGGCCACGTGGCAGGAGCGCGACACTAGTAGCCTCAGAAGTATCAGAGAGGGGGCAGTCCAAGTCCCAGCCTGACACTTAAACATTCATACACAGACACACTCATTCAGACCCACCCTCATCCTCACCCTCACTCACAGAAAGACATACAATAACGACACGTTCCATTCATAATCCCGATGCACACTCTATACCCCTAGGTCCAAGACATGTACCTGCCCCCTACGTGGGGCAGCCCACATCCAAACCCAGGAGGTAGGCCCATTCATTCTGGAGTGGAGAGTAGCAGACATCCAAGATTCGGCCCAACCCGCGCCCTGCCGATCATCAGTATGTGCACTCTGAGAAGAATCCTGAGCAGAATGGGACAGTTCAATATTATTTAAATGTGAAACCTTAACACATCAAAAGTAATGTTAAATGATTGAGAATAGTTTTACAGTTCATGATAAAAGTGAATAACCTATGGAAAGTCTTTAAAGCATATGTTTTTTTAAAATTATAAACAGTATTTTGTTCCTTTTTTACAATGGCATGTTGTTTCCACAGAGTGCAATAGTTTTGTATAGGATGACATTTGTCTGTGATATTTTATGGCTATGTTAAGAAAATTTTAGGGAAAAAAGTTAAATGCAAACTTGACAAAGTGTGTAAGTTTTCACAAACAAACGCAGTATTGATATTCCTGTAGCTAGTCTGCATTTTAGAACGTCACGTCGACATGAATGTGCTGCTCTAGATGTAATGACAAAGTTGATGGTAGAGTGATGAAAATTCAATAAAATGAAGACACTTTTCAACTGTTTGCTGTATTATTTTCTTTAGACATGTTATGTTTTTTAGGACAAGTCAGTGTCAACGTTACATCTGCCTGGGGGGATTTATTCAGTTTTATGTCCCCTGTCAGAGCCTGGGTCACAATGGGAGAGAGGCTGGCTTCTGTGCTGCTTTCATCCAGTAGGTAGTTCCAGATAAAATGCAAATTAAGGGATGTACTGTAGAGCCTAGAACTGCAGGTCTGACCTCCAAAACAAGATGATTAAGATGCACACTTAAACAGTTTAAAGTTCTCCACTTTCTTGACCAAGAGTTTGATACTACAAAGTTTTGAAAGTGTCAACCTTTTCATTCAGAAAACTAGCATTCCCATGTACTTGATTTGTCTTGGTTAATTTACTCCTGAATAAATTTCTGATAAACTGACTCTAACTCCCATGTTTATCACCAAACTTATATTTCTTCATTCAGTTCCTTTAATTATTGGGTATATTCTAAATTTCTCTACTAATATCTCTAAGATATGCATTAAAGACAGAGATCCAAACCTCACTCAAAATAAGCTAATGTGGTTTTTCGCAGTTTCGTGAAAACTAAACACGAGCGAGTTTTTTCCCCCCACATTTTTTCCTTATCAAACATCTGCATTTTCTATGAAAATGCCCATTAATGCCCATTAATGTGATCAACAAACACTGACTGCAGTTTGTGTTTCTCTTTAGAAACCATTAACCCAATTCTTTGAGTAAGCAGTCCAGATTAAAACACTGCCTTTTTTAACAAAAATGTTTGTGGTAGTTACAGAGAGTCATTCACAACACCCACTCTGAGCATTGCATCCTTTTTATGTGCATGAAATTACTTGTAGATATTTTTCTAGTTCGACCAAAACGGCTGCAACTCAGTCCGTTCTCAACCTAAGATCATAGTTAGTCCAAAACTCTGCATGCAGGGTGAACTTATGTATCTTATTTAAATGAATTCTAGGTCTTAAACTATTTATAGTGAAATGACTGATGTCAGTCTTTAGTTTAAATAATAGTGTGAATATGAAAACAATTGTCCTTTGCCTCTTATGTGGAATGGTGTACATAAGAAACGATTGGCTAGAATTTACAGCAGATGTTGTGTTATTGTACACCAGTATATCTATGGTATATCTTTTTATATGAATATATACATAGTATATATATTGTAAATATGTAGTGCCTTGCAGAAGTATCCTGCCCCCTTAAAAAATTTGAAACCTTTTGCCACATTTCTGTCTTCAAACAAATATATATTTTAATTTTTGGTGAACAATCAACAAGTGGGACACAATCATGAAGTGTAATGAAATTTAGAGGCTGTGTCAAACTTAAAAAAAAAAAAAAAAGAAAAGTTGGGCGTGCAATATTATTCGGCCACCTTGCATTAATACTTTGTAGTGCCGCCTCTTGCAGTAATTACAGCTGTAAATCTATTGGGGTATGTCTCTATCAGCTTTGCACCTCAACAGAATGAAATTTTTGCCCATTCCTCCTTGAGAAACAGCTAGAGCTCAGTGAGGTTGGATTAGATTGTTTGTGAACAGCAGTGTTCAGGGGCCTCATGTACAAAGACTTGCGTAGATTTCCTACTGAAAAGTCACGTACGGACAAATCCAGAAAAGTGTCCACGCACAAAAAAATCCAGAATTATCAAACTGTGCGTACACCGGTATCCACGCACATTCCTTATGTACAACACAATCAACGTGGAATTCAGCGCACATGAGAGAGTGGCCGACTCCGCCTTTGACACGCCTCCGTATGAATATGCAAAGTCATTCAAATATGCCATGCACGACAGGAATGTCGTCTCTGCTCCATTGCAAATCATGTCGGAACGTGGAAAAAAGAGGAACTTCACGGACTGTGAACAGGAATCACTTCTGAGTGAGGCAGAGAAGCACGGAAAAAGGTTTTATTCGGCACGCCTAGCGCAAAACATACCATCCACTTTTAAACAAGAAGTTGACCCATCTGCTCTAACATGCCTGTATAGGTTAGTGGTGAGCGCGCCCGCCCTTCGTCCCAAAGGTCGTGAGATCGACTCCCCCTTGGTACAACGTTTTTTTTTTCATTCCAGATTTAAAGAACACAGGAAAACTATTTAATAAAACAACAAGAAATAGAACAATACATGAAATGAAAGGAAGCAGACGATTTCTTGTTTTGTAAATAGTTTTCATGTGTATTTAAATCTGGAACGAAAAAAAAAAAAGAGAAACGTTGTACCATGCGAGATTCGAACTCATGACCTTTGGAACTAAAGGCAACCGCGCTACACACTGACCTAAACGTAGGCGTGTTGGTACAGCTTGGTTAACTTCTTATTTAAAGAAATCACATCTCATTGTTGTCAATATCGTTGCCACTATTTGGCGCATGCTTTTATATCCACTCATCTAATTGCGTCCATGTGGATGTAATAATTGTTAATCATGTGTGTTTGGTGGGATTTATGATTATTTTCATATCATGGACACAGTTTCTCTGAATAACCTGTAAGTGTCGCCAAAGGAACAATAACCACAGAAACGTGCGTACGCAAGCAGGGGAGCAGCCGTGGATTTGTACGTGGAAGCGCAGATATTCCCGTTCATATCAGATTTGATACATACGCCACTTTGCGTGGAAAGTGACGTGCGCAATGTTTTTGTGCGCACGCATGGTTGATACATGAGGCCCCAGGTCTTTCCACAGATTATCAATGAATTCAGGTATGGAATTTCACTTGGCCATTCCAACACCTGGACACATTTATTTGTGAACCATTCCATTTGTAGTGATACAGGCCCTCTGTCTTGACCTTCAAGTACACCTCTCTGCATCTCTCTGAAACTCTCAGTGTTACACCTTCTTGAAGCCCTCAAGGAGACGAGTGGACACTTTTATTTGTTACAATTATTTTGAATTAATGGACACTAATTAATCAGATTGAACTTTCTCTTTAATGTGTGTTAATTCAGAATTGATCTACAGTATATTTTGTCATTTTAATGATGATCTGTTACTTGCATGAGTTTGACCCTTCTGCTGGTTTTATTTCTGCAGAGCAAGCAGGCTCTGATTCTAAGGCACAGTTCAGGGTAAACTGTTAGCTGTTCACTTCCTTCTCTGTTGTGTCTTCAAGCTAGACTCAACAGGCCAGTCCATCTGGCTGTTTATGTAAACAGTTTTCCTGTTGTCCATCAAGAGACATTTCTGCCTATGGAATTAAACTTCCATCTTTTATTTTGTTAAACCAGCCAATAGTTATTAAAGAGGTTGGCTCTGTTTTGCATTACTTACTAAAAACTGCGACTGTTGTCCTAAAATATTTGGGCTGTATTTTAGGCTAGTCATATTTTAGTGGTTTATCCACTTAATTTGGGATCAGCTGTGCTGATTGAGTTGATCGCTCTCAGGTGCGCAGCTGACGTACCTGATGGTGTTTGGTTGGTTGGACAGTTCTACTGTTCACATTTATTTGAGGGCTTGTCAAATAGGTCCTGTAAACTTTTGTCACCTCAAGTTTGAAGGAATTGACTTCAGCAGTTGGAAGCTGGCTGAAGCTCCTCATCGGTGCTGATTGTGAGTACTATCAGCTGTGTGTGTTGTTTGCTGCTGTTGCTTGTGACACATTCAAGGGCAGTAGGACATTTGTGTTTAGGTTCACTGTCATCTGTGTACTAAACATTTGGTAGTGAGCTGTTTGAGTAAGCTGTTTAAAAACAAAGAAAACTGTTTACTGTTTTTGCTCAACAACATGGCTTTCAATTTAAAAAGATTTCTTGAACATCCCACAGTGCAGGTCTTTACAGACTGCACAAGAGAACAAAAGCTAAGTGTAGCAAACCATTTTAAGATTGACATCAGAAAATATGCTGATGATGAATGGTTGGGGTATGAACTGTTTTATGAATTAAGTCAGCTTGGGATATTTCCTGAGATGAATGAGCAACTGCGTTTGAGAGAAAAGGAGGAGGAAAGAGAACGTTTGATTGCCATGGAGAGAAAGACGCTTGAAGAGGAGCGAGCTGCTCTTGAGCAAGAGAGAACTGCTTTAGTAGAAAAACAAGAGCGTGAACTATCGTTTTTGAGAAAGCAGGTACAAGAGAGACAGCTCGCACACCAAGCTTTTCTGAAAAAACAAGAAGAGCGAGCTGCTCTTGAGCAGGAGCGAGCTGCGTTTTTAAAGAAAAACAAAGAGAACAACAGCTTGAAACTGCCAAAAGGGAACTACAACTTAAACAGACTTTCTTAAAAGAGCAGGAACAAGAACGTCAAGCTGCTCGGGAGGAGGAAAAGAAGCATCTTCGTGAACAAGAACAACAACAAGAAGAATTGAGACTTCAAGCTGCCCTGGAAAAGAAGAGACGTCTCATGGAGCAAGAAAGAAAGGAGTTGCTGAGAGAGTTGGAGCAAGAAAGATTGGAGTCACAGAGAGAAATAAAGCTCCATGCTGAACAACTGAAAAAGCAACGTTCGTGTCCCACTGTGTGTCATCCAAAGGTGACACCAGAGCCTTGCACTCAAGAAGGTGAGCCTCTCTCACCTCTACAGGAGATGGCGCCACAAGAACCTCATCTTCAGGAGGAGAAGATTGAGGATGACATCAACTTGGGTGACAATTTCTTCTTTTTTCATGTAACTGAACTTGAAACTAAACATGAAAATGAATCTGACTTAATCCCAGTTAAATCTGATGGGGATTTAAAAAACTTTGATGAGCTGAAGGAACATTACATTGATCTGAGTGAATGTTTTTTATTTAGCTCTGAAGCAGAAGTCCCAGTGAGCTTAACTGAGGAGGATCCAGAAGAAACAATTCCACCTGTTTCATTGTTTTCTCTTTTAGCTCCTGCAGAGAACTATGAAGGAGTTGAGAAAGATGATGTTTACTAGAGTGACAGTTTTTCATTATTTAAAACTGAACAACTCTCATTTAAGTCAGGATGTGAAGAACATGAGGACCTGAAGATCTCAAAAGAGATACAGACACACGTGATATGGTCTCCTGTTTCTTTGTGTCCTGTTCCAGCCTCAACAGGAAACAATGAGTGAGTTTTTAAGGACAATGTGCAATTGATGACTAAAAGTGCAGCAGAAAATGCATTTTTAATGTCTGTGAGATGTGAGGTGCTGCAGCCTTATGTTGAACGTGCTGTATATGAATCTGTGTTTAACTGTCTTTGCTGTGTTTACAGTGTGGCAGAAAACAGAGCTGTTGCAACTGACGCAAGGATGCTGTCCGGTGCAGAAAATGAGGACAGATTCCCCCTGAGTGTCATGAAGAATGTCCAGTCTTACACTGACATCATTAGACATGATGTTGGTATTTGTTTGGTGCTAAACAAAAGCCTTACAGAGTAGACGGAGATAAGCGTTGTCTGTTTGGCTTCCAAACATTCTGAGATACCACAATGTTTTTGTTTGGAGAGGAGTGCTGTGTCTTTAGGTGACATCTGCACATTCTCCCCCAACAAAACTCTGGCGGTGGGGATGTTATGCACCCTGGGGGTTTTAGCAGTTTAAACATCCTTGTTTTTATTTATCATGGCTGCAAACTGCTGCAGCCTGCTGGTTCAATAAAGAACTAACCTTTTTTTTATTACTCAGCCTGCTTCACTCAAGCTTGATTGGGCAGAGCTGCTGTTCACCTGCAGGTCCAGCCTATAAAGCTGACATGCTGTGTTTGGTGCAGGGTGGAGCCTTTGCTTAGAGCAATGGATTGTGAGATTGCCAACTGAGTTTGGTGGACACAAGCAAGGGTGCTTGTTGGAGCAACTTGGAGCCTGCTGAAGGTAAACCAAGTTTTGATTAAGGTAGCTGTATTGCTGCCTATTTGTGTTCCAGAGTGTTCTCCACCCACTCTGATCACTGAGTGTTGAGCTCTCATGCTACTTGGTGTGAGCTAAAGCTCTTGAGGTAAAGCTCTTGAGGTTTGGGGGCTCTTTAAACAGCTCTTGTAGAGCAAGGGTGCTCTTTTAACAGCTCTAGTGCTTACTAGAGTTGTGTGAAGTTAAGAGTAATCTAGTGGAGACTCGTTGTACCAAGACAGGCTTGATGAACGAGTGGTGGCTTATTGAAGTCTTCTGGATGGTGTGAAATTCAGCTGAGGGTTCACTGGAACTGCTGAGGACACTGTCAGGTAACCTAACAATTCTGAGAGATCTCCACCCTCTCAGATTGTTGTTGTTTGCTCCTGTTGGAGCTGAAATAGGCCCTTAAGGCCTGGCACTGGTTTCAGGACTAGTTGCTAAAATCAAGAGTTGTGAGTATTTAAGCTCTTTGAGAGTTTGTGTGACTCTAGCTTAAATAGAGTGTGGTTTTGGACTGCTGTACTCTGGTTGACTCTTCTTTTTTGTCAGATGCTGAAGGGAAGCATCTGAGCAGCTGCCCAGGAGGGGGACAGCTAATGTGAAACAGAGTGAGAGACTGTTTCCATATTTTTTTCTTCATTTATTTGATACTTTTGACTGTGTGGGTGTAATAGTTCAGTTATCGCTTTTTGTTTATTTAGAGGTATTTTGTTGGCTAGGTAGATCGTCGCCTGGGAAGATTCGGCGGTCCTGTATAGGATTGGGTCGGCTCAGGTGGCGTTTTGTTCTTTTCTGCCGCACCCACTGGTCCTACAATCTGTTGAACTTTCTCTTTTTAATTTATTTTTGTTTCTTTAAGGACGCTGAGCAGGAGAAGGCGCTCCAGACGGGTGGGAGAAGCCTGAGAGGACCCTGACCGCCTGGAGGCTCTTAATTTTAGTTAATAAAATATCATTTAAACCTTTTCTTGTGTCCAGTGTCCTTTAAGTATGTTTTGGCCCTCATACGGTTGTAACAAGATGCAGAAAAGGCGTTTGACTCAGTTTGTTGGAACTATCTTCATTTAACTTTGGAAAGATTTGGTTTTAATAATCAAATCATACGCTGTTTTCAGTCCCTGTATGAGTCTCCTTCTGCTAGGATTAAGATCAATGGAGACTTATCAGATAAAATACAATTAGAAAGGGGGTGTCGCCAAGGATGCCCACTTAGTCCCACCTTTTTTACACTCTTTATTGAACCTTTAGCACAAGCCATCAGAGATCACAAGAATATTATGGGGGTAACTATTAAAAGTATAGAACACAAAATATGCCTTTATGATGACGTGCTTGTAACACTAACTAAACCAGAAACTAGCTTACCTAACCTTCTTTCTTTACTTAAAATATTTGGTACTTACTCAGGGTATAAATTAGCCTGGTTAAAACCAGACCCTTGTCCTTCTCGCTTTGTACTAGGGTCTGGGACTTCTCTCATAGACAACGATTTCTCCGGTAGATTTTTGACCGGACCAATCAGAGAACAGAAGGCAGAGTTTTGTTAGCTTAGCCTGGCGAGGTCCAGGCTATTCAGATAAATAGCTCAGAAACCACTCGGTGGATATTTTTTCTGCTACCAGTGTGTAATTATATGGCTCTAATTTACTGACTGTTGGCCTAGATTAAACATTTGAGATAAAATTCGATTTTTTATCATTTATTTTCGTAGCGCACCCGAGGCTGTTTGGAAAATGTCAAACCGAAACTATTTAAATCCAGCAGATTTGACCATTTCGTGAATTGATTTAGGAACTGTTAAGCTCAGGAACACTTCTGATATAACGTCAGCTAAGAAATATATTTTTTCTCAGCAAAGAAATAATAGTTTTTTTACCTTGTTTTCATGAAAATTCCTTCGTGGCGGCAGCCATTTTAACTGACGACGTCAGTCGACGTCGTTCAAAACTCTGCCTTCTGTTCTGATTGGTCCATTCAAAAATCTACCGGAGATATCCTTGTCTATGAAAGAAGTCCCAGACCCTAGTCCAAAGCGAAGTGAAGGATAAGAGTCTGGTTTTAACCAGGCTAGGTATAAATTAAATTTACAGAAAACACAAGTCTTCTCATATCATTATCAGCCATCATTAAGAATACAGAAAATGTCCAGGTTCGATTGGTCGAAGAAATCTATAAAATATTTGGGAATTAAAATTCTTACAGAGCTATCCAACCTTTTTGAACATAATTATATACCATTGACAGCAGAGATTAAAATGGACTTATAGCGTTGGTCATTATTAACCACAAACTTACATAATTAAATAGATATAATAAAAATGAACATCCTACCCAGGCTCCTTTATCTTTTTCAGGCTTTGCCTATAAAGTTACCTGATAAACAAATTTGCGAATGGTATAGAATAATCTCAAACTTTATATGGGCTAAACATAAACCAAAAGTAAAATTAAAGACATTACAATTGTCGAAGGAAAAGGGTGGATGGGCTTTACCTCATTTAAAGGATTATTATAGAGCAGCACAGATGAGAGTGTTAATTGGATGGTGTGACCCAACATGTGAAGCTAAATGGAAAGAGATCGACTTGTCTTGTCTTATAGTGATATACCGCTACAATCTTGGCTCAGAGATCATTGCCGCCTGGCCTTGTGGTGCGGACACAACAATCTCACTCTCAACGTGGAGAAGACAAAGGAGATTGTTGTGGACTTCAGGAAGAGGGATGCCCAACATGCCCCTCTGACCATCAACAGCACCGCAGTGGAGAGAGTAGACAGCACCAAGTTCCTGGGAGTGCACGTCTCAAAGGACCTGTCCTGGAGCAGGAACACTGCAGCACTGGCAAAGAAGGCTCACCAGCGTCTCTACTTTCTCCGCAAGCTGAAAAGGGCTGGAGCTTCAACCCCCATCATGAGCACCTTCTACAGAGGTGCCATAGAAAGTGTCCTGACCAGCTGCATCACTGTGTGGTTTGGTGCATGTACTGCATCCTGCCGCAAGAGCCTCCAGCGCATTGTGAGAGCAGCTGAGAAGATCGTGGGCACCTCCTTGCCCTCACTGCAGGACTTACACAGCAAACGCCTCACTCGGAAAGCCCACTGCATGGCAGGTGATCCCACACACCCACTACACAGCTGCTTCAGACTGCTGCCATCAGGGAGGAGACTGAGGAGTCTCCAGGCTCGAACCAGCAGACTGAGAGACAGCTCTGTTCATCAGGCAGTCAGGATGCTAAACACTCTGCCTGCTCTGCCCCCCCTCCCATTTGAACTGCCTTAACACTAAAACTTTCTCACACATTACCACACAACACAAAGATTTTAACACTGGACTCTGTGTCATCAAACGGGTTATTCACTAAACTCTCGGTCATGTGCTCATACAGTTTGCACTACTTCTCATACTTGCACTAATGTTTGTATTACATCACTGCCTATAGTCATAATACTGTTTACATTCTCTGTTTACATTTATTAATACTGTTTACTTTTATTACTACTGCTTACATTTAATTACTACTGTTTACATTTACAGTACACTACTCTAATATCTACA